>SJYT01007880.1:352987-363959 GCA_006410635.1 Cephalophus harveyi
TTATTTAGTTTCCTTCATCAACATTTATATTTTCACTGTTCAAATTTTTAATCTATTTGGATAAGTTTTTTCCTAAGTATTTATTTGTGTTGCTACTTTGAGAGGGATTATTTTATTCATTTTATTTTCAGATAATTCATTGTTTATGTACAGAAATATGAATGATTTCTGTACATTGACTTTGCATCCTTTACCTTGACTGAATTCACATTTTAGTTGTAAAGATTACTTTATTTAGGGTTTTTCTACATATATGATCATGTCTTCTGCAGCAATAATTTTATTTCTTCCTTCTTTACTTTCCAAAACTTTAAGTTCTACTTCTTTTTTTCCATATTTCAACCTTTAAATGATTTTCTCTTTTAGAAATTTTACTCTAAAGCATCAGGAGGAACAGGGCCATTCCAAACAACACTTTGCTCAGCTAAATATTCAATACTATCACTTGCAATTTCAACTTTCCACAAAACACTGGAAAACAGATACAATTCAGTCAAGACCTTTGCCAGTTTACAAGGATGATCTTTCCTCCAGTGTCCAATAACATGTTCATCATTTCTATCTGAGACCTCATCAGAATGGGCTGTACCATCCATGTTGCTGCCCACATTCTGTGCCCAATTACTTATGTATTCTCTAATAAAATTGAAACTTTCTGTACAGCTCCCTTCTTTTCTTTCTGAGACCTCACTAGAATTGTCCCTAATGGTTCATTCACAGCAATGTGGACTTATTTTCCAGCATACACCTCATTTAACCTCTATCCATTTCCCCATTTTAAAGCTACTTCTCCATTTTCTTTTTTTTTTTTTTAAGTTTAAGAAATACACTCCATTTTCATCTGTCTGTTACAGTAGCAACTGTATTTCTTGATACGAAATTTGTGCCTTAGTCTCTTGCTATAACAACAAAAAAAGAATGCCGTAAACTGGGTGACAGATAAGCAATAATCATTTATTTCTTGGTGTCTGATGACAGCAAGCTTCTTGGCTCATAAACTGCTATCATTTTGCCATGACCTCATGTGGCAGAGAGGACAAGGGAGCTCTCTGTTGCTTCTTTTATAAAAGCACTAATCATATTCATGAGAACTCCATTCTCATGACCCAATGCTCCTCAAAGTCTCCACCTCCAGATACCATCACATTGGGGAATAAGTTTCAACATATGAATTTGGGTGGGACACAAATATACAGTCTACAGTAATTCTTCAAGATGGCTTGTTCAGACGATGATGGGACTGAAGAAGTCTGAACACTCCTACGTTTCTGTTTCTCTCTTAAGGCTCTATTTCACAATATCTGGCAGTGTTATTATTAATATAAGCTGGACAACTTTGATTTATTACAGAACTATTTTATTCTTATGTCCAAATTTGTTTACACAATTTCTTTGCAAATATCTTGAAAGTATAATATGAATTATATAACAGTATCATATAAGGTGAAAAAAATATATTATTAATGGTAAAAAGGCAATTATCTTTAGAAAGAATAGAAGGACCATGTTTTGAGTAATTTAAATTCTACTTTAAGATGGTAACAGATGAAACAGAGGAAATAGGATATGTATTATAATCTTGGAAGAAAAACTGAAAATCTAGATTAGATAATTGTATATGAGGCACTGAAATGATCTGTCCAAGATTCCTTAAGGAAGCTCCAGGATTCACATAATGGTTTGAAGTCCTTGACTTTCTGACAGCAGAGAGCTACTTGACAAAAGATACTCAGGAACAAAAGTGATTGCCCAAGAGGGACATCTGGAAGAAGTGATGTTAGACTGAAATGTCTCCCACATGATATCCCAGCAGATGTTTCCAAAAACATAATAATTTCTACAGAACTTTTGTTATTGTTCAGTTGCTAAATTATGTCCAACTAATTGTCACCTCCGTGGACTGCAGCACACCAGGCTCCCGTTTCATCCACCATCTCCCAGAATTTGTTCAAATTTATGTCCTTTGAATCAGTGATGCTATCTAACCATCTCAACCTCTGTCACCCTCTTCTCCTCTTGCCCTCAATCTTTCCCAGCATCAGAGTCTTTTCCAATGAGTCAGTTCTTCACATCAAGTGGCCAAAGTATTGGAGCTTCAGCTTCAGCATCAGTCTTTTGATTAATATTCGGGGTTGATTTCCTTTAGGATTGACTGGTTTGATCTCTGCGCAGTCCAAGGGACTCTCAAGAGTCTACTCTAGCCCCACAGTAGGAAAGTGTCAATTCTTTGGTGCTCAGCCTCCTTTATAGTCCAAAATTCACATCTGTATATGACTATTGGAAAAAACAATAGCTTTGACTATATGGATCTTTGTTAGCAAAGTGATGTCTATGCTTTTTAATACTCTGTCTAGGTTTGTCATAGCTTTCCTTCCAAAGAGCAACCTTACAAAATTTTCACAGCTTCCAAAGTCTTATGAGTCATACTTATTGAATGAGGAGTATTTGCAGTCATAATTTTATAGCCTCTATTACATCATTTGTTATAAAGTTCAAGTAACATTTCCTCATGATTAACACAGACCAGTCATGAGAAGAGGGGTGGAAAGTGAAAGCAGAAGAAACAAAGTACAGTCTCTCATATCAAAGTGCTTACTGTCTAGAGGGTTTAGGAGATAAATAATCATAATGAAGCAGGATAACTGCTGTAATGGAGGTGACTCCAGGGTCAAAGGGAACATGTACTCTGAGAATCATTCTTTCAGAATCAATTGGTAAAAAAGACAGCTTTTAGATTATGTGATCTAGAGGGTAATGAGAACTCTGGTTCTCCAAATCTCAATTATTTGATTAAAAAAAAATAAGCTGTTTGAGAGCTATAGGTGGAAAATGTAGAGTCAGAAACAATGAGAGTATCTGATAAAATCTGACCTACGGGAGGTGCAATGCCAAGAATCTTTGGGTTGATCATATTTGGAAAATCATATTAATAAAGCTATAAAGATCAAAAATTTTATTAAACATGGCAGTACTTACTTTGTTAATTAATTCTATCAATATGTGCATTCATTTTTTCACCAATTAAAGGAAAAATCATTAAGTGATTTATTTGGGTACACCAAGTTGTCATCAAGGATCTCTACATGTTTAAAATTCATCTCATTTTAAAGCTTCTCACTATATACCTAAATTTAGTTAATTACTTGAAAATGGTGAATCATTCATAACTAATAATTTCATTAACTACTAACAGCAAATAATGCCCATTAAATATGAAAAGTCAAATTTTTTTGTTCACAACATTATAAAATATCACCAGTTAAGTTTGACTCTTTGCAACCCCATGGAATGCAGCACGCCAGGCCTCCTTGTTCATCACCAACTGCTGGAGTTTACTCAGACACCCAGCCATCTCATCCTCTGTTGTTCCCTCCTCCTCCCACCTTCAACCTTTCCCAGCATCAGGGTCTTTTCAAATGAGTCAACTCTTCACATCAGGTAGCCAACGTATTGGAGTACAAGCTTCAACATCAGTCCATCCAATGAATATTCAGGACTCATTTCCTTTAGGATGAACTGGTTGGATCTCCTTGCTGTCCAGACTCTCAAGAGTCTTCTCCAACACCACAGTTCAAAAGCATCAATTCTTAGTCACTCAGCATTCTTTATAGTCCAACTCTCATATCCATACATGAATACTGGAAAAATCATAGCCTTGACTAGGTGGACCTTTGTTGGCAAAGTAATGTCTTTGCTTTTTAATATGCTGTCTAGGTTGCTCATAACTTTCTTTCCAAAGAGTAAACCTTTTAATTTCATGGCTGCAGTCACCATCTGCAGTGATTTTGGAGCCCACAAAAATAAAGTCTGCCACTGTTTCCACTGTCTCTCCATCTATTTCTCATGAAGTGATGGGACCAGATGCCATGATCATAGTCTTTTGAATGTTGAGTTTTAAACCAACTTTTTCACTCTCCTCTTTCACTTTCTCCAAGAGGCTCTTTAGTTCTCGGTTCATTTTCTGCCATAAGTGTCGTGTCATCTGCATATCTGAAGTTAATGATATTTCTTCCAGCAATCTTGATTCCAGCTTGTGCTTCAATCAGCCCAGTGATTCTCATGATGTACTCTGCATATAAGTTAAAAAAGCATGGTGACAATATACAGTCTTGACGCACTCCTTTTCCTATTTGGAACCAGTCTACTGTTCCATGTCCAGCTCTGACTGTTGCTTCCTGATCTGCATGCAGGTTTCTCAGGTGGCAGGTCAGGTGGTCTAGTATTCCCATCTCTTTCAAAATTTTCCACAGTTCCTTGTGATCCACACAAAGGCCTTGGCATAGTCAATAAAGCAGAAATAGATGTTTTTCTGGAACTCTTTTTCTTTTTTGATAATCCAGCAGATGATGGCAATTTGATCTGTTTCCTCTGCCTTTTCTAAAACCAGCTTGAACATCTGGAAGTTCACAGTTCACTTATTGTTGAAGCCTGGCTTGGAGAATTTTGAGCACTACTTTACTAGCGTGTGAGATGAGTGCAATTGTGCATTAGTTTGAGCATTCTTTGGCATTGCCTTTCCTTGGGATTGGAATGAAAACTGATCTTTTCCAGTCCTGTGGCCACTGCTGAGATTTGCAAAGTGACTGGCATATTGAGTGCAGCACTTTCACAGCATCATCTTTCAGGATTTGAAACAGCTCAACTGGAATTCCATCACCTCCACTAGCTTTGTTTGTAGTGATGATTCCTATGGCCCACTTGGCTTCACATTCCAGGATTCTGGCTTTAGGTGAATGATCACAACATCGGGATTATCTGGGTCATGAAGATCTTTTTTGTACAGTTTTTCTGTGTATTCTTGCCAACTCTTCTTAATGTCTTCTGCTTCTGTAAGGACCATACCATTTCTTTCCTTTATTGAGCCCATCTATTTTTGCATGAAAATGTTTTGCCTGAGGTGTTCCCTTGGTATCTCTAACTTTCTTGAAGAGATCTCTGCTGCTGCTACTGCTAAGTCACTTCAGTCGTGTCTAACTCTGTGCGACCCCACAGACGGCAGCCCATTGGGCTCCACCATCCCTGGGATTCTCCAGGCAAGAACACTGGAATGGGTTGCCATTTCCTTCTCCAATGCATGAAAGTGAAAAGTGAAAGTGAAGTCGCTCAGTCATGTCTGACTCAGCGACCCCATGGACTGCAGCCTATCAGGCTCCTCCGTCCATGGGAGTTTCCAGGCAAGAGTACTGGAGTGGGATGCCATTGCCTTCTCCAGAAGAGATCTCTAGTCTTCCACATTCTATTGTTTTCCCTATTTCTTTGCACTGATCACTGAGGACAGCTTTCTTACCTCTCCTTGATATTCTTTGGAACTCTGCGTTCAAATGGATATATCTTTCCTTTTCATTCAGAAGACTCAAACAAACCTTGTGCCCATCAGGACCCAGGGATCCCACAGAGACTGAGACAGAATTGTGTTTGAGTATCTGCTATGGAGGTATGGGTTGGTGGTGGTCTGCTGCAGGGACAGAGGCTCTGAGTTCAGCAGACTTGGGTATGCCATAAACCCTCTTGGAGGAGGTCGCCATTAACCCCACCACAGAGCTCCCAGAACCTACACCCGACTGGGAAATAGACTCTTGGAGGGCACAACAGAAACTTGTGCACCAGGACCCAGGAGAAAAGAACAGTGACCCCACAGGAGACTGTCCTAGACTTGCCTATGGGTGTCAGGGAGTCTCTGGTGGAGCATGGATCCATGGTGGCCTGCTGCAGGGTTGGGGACACTGAGTGTAGTAATACATGCATGGGATCTTTTGAGGGAGGTCACCATTATCTTCATTACCTCCACCATTGTTTGGCCCCAGGTAAATAGCAGAGAGGGAACACAGCTCCACTCAACAGAAAATTGGATTAATGATTTACTGAGCATGGCACCGCCCATCAGAAGAAAACCATTTCCCCCTCAGTCAGTCTCTCCCATCTGGAAGATTCCATAAGTCTCTTATCCTCTGGCGGCAGTGGCGGTTTGGTTGCTAAGTCGTGTCTGACTCTTGTGACCCCAAGGCCTGTAGCCTGCCTGGCTCTTCTGTCAATGGGATTCTCCAGGCAAGAATACTGGAGTGGGTTGCCATTTTCCTATCCTCCATTAGAGGGCAAACAGACTGAAAACCACAATCACAGAAAACTAATCAATCTAATCACATGGACCACAGCCTTGTCTAACTCAGTGAAACTATGAGCCATGCCATGTAGGGCCACCCAAGATGTACAGGTCATGGTAGAGAGTTCTGACAGAGTGTGGTCCACTGGAGAAGGAAATGGCAAAGCACTTAAGTATTCTTGCTTTGAGAACTCCATGAATGATATGGAAAGGAAAAAAGATAGGACACTGAAAGATGAACTCCCCCAGGTCAGTAGGTGCCCAATATGCTACTGGAGATCAGTGGAGAAATAACTCCAGAAAGAAAGAAGAGATGGAGCCAAAGTGAAAACAACACCCAGTTATGGACTGGTGATGGAAGCAAGGTCTGATAAAGAGCAATATTGCATAGGAACCTGGAATGTCAGGTCCATGAATCAAGGCAAATTGGAAGTGGTCAAACAGGAGATGGCCAGAGTGAATGCCAACATTTTAGGAATCAGCGAACTAAAGTGGACTGGAATGGGTGAATTTAACTCAGATGACTATTATATCTACTGCTGTGGGCAAGAATTCCTTAGAAGAAATGGAGTAGACATCATAGTCAACAAGAGTCCAAAATGCAGTACTTGTATACAATCTCAAAAAGATAGAATGATCTCTGTTCATTTCCAAGGCAAACCATTCAATATCACAGTAATCCAAGTCTATGCCCTGACCAATAACACTGAAGAAGCTGAAGTTGAACAGTTCTATGAATACCTACAAGAACTTTTAGAACTAACACCCAAAAAAGATGTCCTTTTCATTCTAGGGGACTAGAATGCAAAAGTAGGGAGTCAAGAAACATCTGGAATAACAGGCAAATTTGGCCTTGGAATAAAGAATGAAGCAAGGCAAAGGCTAACAGAGTTTTGCCAAGAAAACGCACTGGTCAAAACAAACACCCTCTTCCAACAACACAAAAGGAGACTCTACACATGAACATCACCAGATGGTAAACACCGAAATCAGATTGATTATATTCTTTGCAACCAAAGATGGAGAAGCTCTATACAGTCAGCAAAAACAAGACAGGGAGCTGACTGTGGCTCAGATCATGAACTCCTTATTGTTAAATTCAGACTTAAATTTAAGAAAATAGGGAAAACCACTAGACCATTCAGGTATTACCTAAATCAAATCCCTAACGATTATACACTGGAAGTGAGAAATAGATTTAAGGGACTAGATCTGATAAGCAGAGTGCCTGATGAACTATGGATGGAGGTTTGTGACATTGTATAGGAGATGAGGATCAAGATCATCTCCAAAAAAAAGAAATTCAAAAAAGCAAAATGGCTATCTGAGGAAGTCTTGCAGATGGCTGTGTAAAGAAGAGAAGCAAAAAAGCAAATGAGCAAAGGAAAGATATGCCCATTTGAAATCAGAGTTCTAAAATATCATCAGTTCAGTTCAGTTCAGTCGCTGAGTCATGTCCAACTCTTTGCGACCCCATGAATCGCAGCACGCCAGGCCTTCCTGTTCATTACCATCTCTCGGAGTTCACTCAGACTCACATCCATCGAGTCAGTGATGCCATCCAGCCATCTCATCCTCGGTCGTCCCCTTCTCCTCCTGCCCCCCAATACAGCAAAACTCAAGAGTCCATAGAGAAGCAGAACTTAGACCGACAGAGGGAGAGTGACTTGGTAAAGGTCACACTGCTAATTGGCAGGTCTGACATTTATAATTTAAGGTTTGCTTCCCTGAGTTTCTTTTTGAGGAAATAGTTTTTTTGTTTTTTGCTTCGTTGCAGAAATCAAACAAATAATCCGACATCATAGAGATTTCACTGATGGTGAAAAAAACTTCTGGCAAAAGAGTGGAAGAGAGAGAGAAGAAAGGTTTGTGTGTGTCATGTGCCTGTCGGAAGTTATTTATAAGGAACCTTCACCTCTCCTTCAGAAAAGTAGCACAATACAGTGCTTAGAAGGATGAATGCTAGATATGTTGGACTTTGAATTCCAGTTCAACCATCTAAGAGACCTTCATCTATATACATAATTTCTTTGTGTTTCAGATGTTCCATCTGTAAAATGGGAAAAATGAACTATTTCATAAATTACAGTTCAGATTCAATATGTTGATACATTTTAGAGGAAGGACATGACATATTATAATTTCCAAGTTATTCATTGTGGCAACGGCCTTCAGGAGGACTATGTTTGTCTTGACGTCTCTGATGATCCAAAAGAGAATTAGATGAGGAATGCCTGAATGATGAAGAGCCCAGAAATTAATTTCTCAATGTATAAATTTTGAGTTTGAGGTGAGTGATGAGATTGTGGAGCACATTTTCCTCTGTGTCACTAGAAAATAAATCACATAGATATGAATGGGTATGGAAATAAAATCTGGAGGTACAAGGAGGAATAATTAAAAAGCATTTATAGCACAAATGGAAAGATGAAGAGCACAGTGTCTATTTTCCATAGTACAATTGTGAAACCCTAAAATATCAAATATATTGTAAATTATTATAAGTATATTAGAGGTTATTTAGTCCAGAAAACCATTCCACAAATACAGAACTTGATATTTAGGAAAGTGATTTTTTCAATATTACATCTAAACACATGGGAGAATTGAGAGAACCACAGTTCATGCCTCCCAGACTATTTAGTGAACTATGATAAGCATAATCCTAACCAAACTGGCATTGGCAACACTGGTCTATTTTACACCTTAATTTTCTTTGTTCACCCAAACCCAGTGGTCTGCAGTTCAGTTTTATAGAATGCACTAAGACAGCAGGAGTCATGAACTGGTAACTAGACAGTTTTCAGGCACCTGATGATAGCCAGGAGTCCCAGGGGTTGAGCATTCCACTTGGAGCAACAAGTCCATCAGGCAAACAGGTTATTGGCACAGCCACTGGTACCCAACCATATTCCAAAGTAATAGTATAGAGAGCCAAGAAGGAGCACTGTCTCAGAGGAATTGCTATATTGCATTGGGAATAAACAGTGAAAGGGTTATCCCATCCTTGAAGAGTACAACAGTATAAAGTTTTGTGAACAAGAAAGAGAACAAGAGCCCAGTAACTAGAACCAGTCAGTAGGCTTGCCAGGTGGTGCTAGTGGCAAAGAACCCATTTGCCAATGCGGGAAACATAACAGACACTGCTTCTATCCCAGGTCCAGAAGGTCCCCTGGAGGACGGCATGACAACCCACTCCAATATTCTTGCTTGGAGAATCCCATGGATAGAGGAGCTTGGTGGGTTATAGTCCATGGGGTTGCAAACAGTCAGACTCAACTGAAGAGACTTTGCACAGCACAGTAGGATTATAGTAGAATGAGCTAACTGAGTGATCAGAGCCTCAAAGACCCAGCCTTGGGTCCTTTATATTTCTGCTGATTTTAAGGACAGATTGCTAAACTCTGGGCACATCAGAACTTTCAGTGGATGAAGTCCTCAGCAATGTCGCTTTAAGGTGTAGGGGCAGAGTCAGGTTAGTCATCAAAGCTGTTCCAAACCCCTGTTTGTGTCACTAAGAGATACCCACGGCTGTAACTGTGGGTTACAGTTACAGTAGAAACTGACCTACTTACTTTATTCTGTACCACAATCCATGAGCATTTGCTCACACTTAACAGAAACTAAGGCAGATGGCAACATAAGACAAAATGCAGAACCAACCAGAGTCAGCATTGGACAAGATGGCAACAGTCAGCTGCTCTGGACCAGGCGCTACCCAACCGTGAGGGTAACAGGAGATCCAAAGTGTACAGAACTTGCCTTTGTTTTATTAACATGCTAAAATCTCTGCCTGTACTGCTACCGGCCAGGGTTCTTGGCTGCCTTAATCAATATAAATTGATCAGAGACCAGACAACAAATTCAGGCAAAGCTTTACTGTGTGCAAAGGAGTCCAAAAGACTGTACATGATCTGGCAGTTTCTAGAAATTGTTGCCACTTTCCCTGAATTCTGATGAAGTACCCACTTCTTACTTCTTAAAAGTTTCTTATCTCCCTCCCCTTAACAAGGTTGGCTCTTTAAAGTAGGAGTTCTCCATTGATCATTCCTTGATCAATAACTAAAGTTTCTGTTCTGCTTTGCTGGACCTGGTCTCATTCAAAAGACATGAGAGACACTGGGCATGGAAGAACACAATTGGCGTCCACCTGATCCAAGAGGGTCAGAAACAGTTGGAGGTCCTATGAGCTTCAGTAAAATGTAGTTGAAATGTAGTTCAATATTTTACACAAACTAAGTGGCAACCCACTCCAGTATTCTTGCCTGGAGAATCCCATGGACAGAGGAGTCTGGCAGGCTACAATCCATAGGGTCACACAGAGTCAGACATGACTGAAGCAACTCAGAACAGCACACAGAGTTACTTACAGGTACTCCTGTGTACAGCACTTTGATAGCATCATCTTTTCAGGGCTTTGAATAGCTCTACTAAAATTCCATCTCATCCACTAACTTTAGTGCTTCCTAAGGCCCACTTGACTTCACTTGATAGCTGAATGGCATCACCAATGCAATGGACACGAATTTGAGCAAACTCCAGGAGACGGTGAAGGACAGGGAAGCCTGGCATGCTGCAGTCCATGGGGTTGCAAGAAGATGGATATGGCTGAGTGACTGAACAACACTGTCAAAAGACAATAACAATTTTTAAAGCTGCTATTAAATATCTTGATTTCCCCCATCATGTCAATTTTATCCTGTTATCACAATAAATTGTGGAAAATTCTGAAAGAGATGGGAATATCAGACCACCTAACCTGCCTCTTGAGAAATCTGTATGCAGGTCAGGAAGCAACAGTTAGAACTGGACATGGAACAACAGACTGGTTCCAAATAGGAAAAGGAGTACGTCAAGGCTGTATATTGTCAC
>SJYT01007880.1:370598-383789 GCA_006410635.1 Cephalophus harveyi
AAATAAGAAAAGAAAGAAAGATATGAGTAAATATGCAAACACTAAAAAATTAAAAAAAAAAAAAAAACAACTTGTAACTCTTTAGGAAAGTACGAAGTTAAAATGTAGTCCTTCAAAATCAAGGAAATAAACCAAAATGAACTCCTGTCATCTACAAATCAATGACTAAAAGTAGAAGTGAAAGATGCTCAAGCCCATTGCCAGTTTTTTTCTAGGAGCTTAGAGAACAGTCAGTCCAAGATGGTGCCTGAGAACTCAGACTCCAACACCAAAGAAAAGTAACAGAACAGAGATGATCGACTTATTACCAACTAGGGTTCCTGGTCTATCTTATCAATATAAATTGATAACATTCCAAACAAGAAATTCTGGCAAGGCTTTGTCAGGGCTCTTGCTGCAATGAGGAGGTGGTGTGAGGGCACGGTGAAAACAATAGGTTCCAGTGCTTGCTTGCTGGGAGTGGGGAGGGTGAGTAGTGAGCTGGTTCCTTAAACAGGGTGAGGTTAAGAGTAAGTCCAGGGGTAGGGCCAGAGGAGTGGCCTTAGATGGTCTGTCTGTACCCTTCTTGGTGTTATTTGAGATTCTGGACTTTTTGTATCATGTTGCGTTGTTCATAATTTGCCTCAACTATGCATGCAGTTATTTTTAGTCTCATATTTTTTGCTTTTTCCAATTCGTTGCTCCAGGAGAAGTTAGTCTAGGGGCAAGCACCACTGCAAAGTGTCCCAGCTTGTTTCAAACTCTCTGTGCTTGCATTTATGAACAATTCATTTAGATTTCAATAAAAAGCTTGTCCAGGAAGAAGTGAGTTTGTGTTCAGTCACTCAGTAGTGTTTGACTCTTTGAGTCCTCATGGACTGTAGCCCATCAGGCTCCTCTGTCCATGGAATTTTCCAAGGAAGAATACTGGAGTGGGTTTGCCATTTCCTCCTCCAGGGGATCTTCCCAAATCAAGTATTGAACCTACGTCTCTTGCATCTTATTGACAGGCAGATTCTTTACCACTAGTGCCACCAGGGAAGTCCCAACAAAAATAAAAGATAGTTATTAATTACTTGAGAAAGAGTCTCAAAAAAAAAAAAAACCAAAAAACTGTAACGATAGTTTATGACTAACTCAGCAGTAAACTATTGTTCACACTCCTAGTAATGTAAAGAGAATATTCATTAAAGTATACATGAAAAATGTTCAAGAATGGAAAAAAGGCATGCAGTTACATGTATGCAATATGTGCATTTGTGTGTGTGTGTGTGTGTGTGTGTTATTTTGGGGAGCAGGAACTGAATTTGAGCTTAGAGTAGACTTTGCAAACAAACTGTTTTTCCGTGTTACAAGCCTTATTCTAAGATTTAACTTTTGAAATTTTATATGTTCTACTTTAATTAAAGTAGAAAGTAAGATGTTAGACATTTCTCTGGGGGCTGTTGATTCACTCAGATTGGAATTTTGTAAAGTTGTGGTTTTGAGGGTGTAAATGCTGTTTCACATATTGCATAATGTTGTCAAAGAAACCTGAGAAAACTTGTGGAAAAAGCAGGGATGGGAAGAAAAAATAAATGAAACAAAATGCTGAATGCTCTTCTCTCTTCTCTTTGTGTTAAGCCTCTGTGCCATTCTAGCATGCTACTGTGAGGAAGTAACCTGTAAGATTTAGGGACCTTACAGGCCAACTGAAAGGTTATCTCTGTTATTTGTGACTCACAGACCCTGACCTGGAGGGTTTGTGACTCACAGACCCTGACCTGGAAGGTTTGACTTGCCAGAGAGTCAGAAAAACAAGCTGTGTAAACTGTGTGTCAACTGCAGATTATAAAAAATAATATCACCAGACCCTCACGAGCTTATCCTTGCAAAGATCAGCATTATTGTGACCAATCATGATATATCTATACCTCCCCGCCCAATGTGGTTTTTGTGCTTAAAAACTGTCCTGTAACTGTCATCGGGGTTCGCTCCTTGCTTGAGGAGGACAGAACCCCGGCGCGCCGGATCAATAAATCCTCTTGCTATTTGCATCGATCCTGTGTCTTGGTGGTCTTGGGCGACGGACTCCAGGGCGGAACCATGCGGTTCAACATTTGGGGGCTCGTCCGGGATCTCCGTTCAGCCCCAGACCCCCAGGCATCAGGTTTCGGAGGTACGCTCGAGCTTTGGCTTTGTGTGTTTTGTGTGTCTCTACTAACTGCTGCTTTGTTGTCAGTCGTTATTGTCGTTGGTTGGTTTGCCGCGGCTTCCTTCAGTTTTCTGGTTCCTGTCTGGGTGACAGGTCCATGACGAAACCTGGGGACGCCCAGGACGTCTATCTGGAAGAGGGACTTGATTCAGTCCCTCTTCATCCGAATCAGGTGGAGCCTTTAAGGAGACTCCCGTCTGTATCTCTGTTGGTTTTGTGGAAGACGCGCGGCGGCCGGCTCTGTCTCACCACTCTGCTGACTGTCTGGTTTCTGTTAATTGTTCTCCTTGTCTTCCCCTTACGTGACAAAGACGACATGGGACAGACTGTGACTACTCCTCTCTCTCTGACATTAAGCCACTGGTCTGAGGTTAAAACTAGAGCTCATAATCTCTCAGTAGATATAAGGAAGGGAAAGTGGCGAACTCTGTGTTCCACAGAGTGGCCCACCTTCCAAACAGGGTGGCCACCCAAAGGTAGTTTTTCCTTACATCATGTTAAGCAGGTAAAATCAGTGGTTTTTCTCCCTGAGCCCCAAGGACACCCAGATCAGGTACCCTATATTATTGTATGGGAGGACCTCATCCTTTCTCCACCGTCATGGGTACGGCCTTTTGTTCCCTCCACAGGAACACCAACGGAAGGCACCCTGGGAATTTATGCCCTCAAACCTGCGACAGAAGGAGCCAAAACCGCTACCTCAGAAAGAAAAAAGATCTACCCCGACACCCAGACTGACCTCCTCCTTTTGGATTCACCCCCGCCCTACCCACCGGCGATGGCCCCTCCGCCGGGCCCACTCCCCGTGGCTCCGGCGGCTCGATCAACAGTGCTGCTGGAGTCAGGAGAACCAGGAACGGGCCCGGCAGCAGGGACACGGAGTCGCCGGGCCGGTACTCCTGACTCTACTGCCCTCCCTCTCCGGGAATATGGCCCCCCGGATGACCGAGGAAACCGGCATCTCCAGTATTGGCCCTTTTCCGCCTCTGATCTGTATAACTGGAAAACCCATAACCCCTCTTTTTCTGAAAATCCACAGGCTCTAACCTCCTTAATTGAGTCACTCGTGTTCTCGCATCAGCCTACCTGGGACGATTGTCAGCAGCTGCTGCAAATGCTCCTCATGACTGGGGAGCGACAGCGAGTATTGCTGGAAGCCCGGAAAAATGTTCCGGGAGACGACAGACGTCCTACGGCATTGCCTAATGAGATAGACGCTGGCTTCCCGCTGACCAGACCTCATTGGGATTGCAACACGCCTGCAGGTAGGGAGCACCTGAGGGTCTATCGCCAGGCTCTAGTGGCGGGTCTCCGAGGGGCCGCAAGACGCCCTACAAATTTGGCAGAGGTAAGAAAGATTACCCAGGGACCTTCCGAGTCACCCACAGTATTCCTAGATAGGCTCATGGAGGCATTCAGGAGATTTACCCCATATAACCCTGAGTCTGAAGAACATAAAGCCACCATAGCTATGGCTTTCATTGACCAGGCAGCTTCGGACATTAGGAAAAAGCTGCAGCGGCTGGACGGGTTACAGGGATTCTCCCTCCAAGATCTAGTTAGAGAGGCAGATAAGGTATTTAACAAAAGAGAGAAGGAAGAGAGAACAGGACAAGCAAGAGCTGAAACGAGAAAAGAGACAAGAGAAAAGCCTAGCCAAAATCCTGACCACTGTAATAAGAGAAAAAGATAAGAGTGACCGGGGAAAGGTCAGACCGTCAACTAAACTGACCTTAGACAAGGACCAATGCGCTTACTGTAAAGAGAAAGGACATTGGCTGAGGGATTGCCCCAAGAAGAAGAGGGGAAAAACTCCCTCCTGAAAGGTTTTGGCCTTAGAGGAAGAAGACTAGGGGGGTCAGGGCTCGGAGCCCCTCCCCGAGCCTCGGGTAACTCTAAAGGTGGAGGGGAAGCCAGTGCAGTTTCTGGTGGATACTGGAGCCCAACATTCGGTCCTGTTACAACCGGGGGGAGCAATCACCACCAAGAGAGCCTGGGTACAGGGGGCTACCGGAAATAAACCATATTCATGGACTACCCGAAGAACGGTGGACCTTGGCATGGGCCGGGTATCCCACTCGTTCCTGGTGATTCCTGAATGCCCCTATCCCCTGCTGGGACGGGACTTGCTTACAAAAGTTGGGGCTCAGATTCATTTCAGTCCTGAAGGGGCCACAGTGACTGACAAAGAGGGGAGACCTCTGCAGGTCTTAACTTTAAAATTGGAAGACGAACACCGCCTGTTCGAGGGTCCCCCTGCCTCAGCAGCCGGGATGGAAAAATGGATAACAAAAATTCCCCTGGCATGGGCCGAGACATCTGGCATGGGACTAGCAAAACATCAACCTCCAATAGTAGTTGAGGTAAAGGCCTCCGCTACCCCCATATCCGTCCGCCAGTACCCCATGGACAAGGAAGCCCGAGATGGGATCCGCCCCCACATACGGCGGCTCCTTGAACTGGGAATACTGATAAAATGCCAGTCGGCCTGGAACACCCCCTTGCTCCTGGTTCGAAAGCCTGGTTCAGGTGACTATCGGCCTGTGCAGGACCTGAGAGAGGTAAACAAGCGGGTGGTAGACTTACACCCAACTGTGCCCAACCCCTACAACCTGTTGAGCACTCTTCCCCCCGAACGGAAATGGTATACGGTATTGGACCTTAAAGATGCTTTCTTTTGTCTGAGACTTAGTCCCATAAGCCAGCCCATCTTTGCTTTTGAATGGAGGGACCCGGCTCTGGGGATTTCGGGACAACTGACATGGACTCGACTGCCCCAGGGATTCAAAAACTCTCCAACGATTTTCGACGAGGCACTCCACCAGGACCTCGCGCATTTCCGTGCCACCAACCCCCAGGTAATCCTGTTGCAGTATGTAGATGACTTGCTCCTGGCAGCGAACTCAAAGGAAAAATGCCTTAAAAGAACCGAAGCCTTGTTGATCGAGCTCGGCTCCCTAGGATATCGGGTCTCAGCAAAAAAGGCGCAGATCTGCCAACAACAGGTTAGTTACCTGGGGTACTTAATCGAAGATGGAAAACGATGGCTTTCGGAGGCAAGGAAAGAGACTACGTGGAGACCGACCGGGAACATACTGGGAAGTAGACTTCACAGAGGTATGTCCTGCTAGATATGGCAACAAGTACTTACTCGTATTCATAGACACCTTCTCAGGCTGGGTAGAGGCTTTTCCAACTGAGCATGAGACTGCGCTAGTAGTCGCCAAGAAGATTTTAGAGGAAATCTTTCCCCGTTTTGGAGCACCAAAGATGATAGGATCAGATAATGGGCCAGCTTTTGTCGCCCAAGTGAGCCAGGAAGTAGCAAAATTTTGGGGGACTGATTGGAAGTTACATTATGCCTATAGACCCCAGAGCTCAGGACAGGTAGAAAGGATGAATCAGACTTTAAAGGAGACCCTTACTAAATTGTCCTTGGAGACTGGCGTTACCGACTGGACGGTGCTCCTTCCCTTGGCATTGTTCCGAGTTCGGAACACCCCCTCCCACTTCAATCTTTCCCCTTTTGAGATCCTGTATGGGGCACCTCCCCCTATACTGTCCGTAGAGGAGGGATTTGACCCTGGCAAGTTTAATAATGGTGATCTATATGCTAGGCTGAAAGGAATCCAGCTGGTGCAGAGGGAGATATGGGAACAGCTTGCTGAAGCCTATCAGCCCGGGACACCCGGAGAAGCTCACCCGTTCCAGGTGGGAGACTCTGTCTACGTTCGCTGACACCGACAGCAGACTCTGGAAGCTCGCTGGAAAGGACCGTACATCGTCCTGCTCACCACCCCAACTGCTGTAAAGGTTGACGGCATCCCCTCCTGGATCCACGCTTCTCACGTCAAAGCTGCCCCGAAGCCCCCGAAGAAACCCCTCCGCACCCTCCGCGGCCGCCGGCCCCTCCGAGATCTACCGACCCCCCTGTAAGCAAAACTTCTACCCAGGACAGGATGTTGACCTTATTGACTAGTGCTTTCCAGGTTTTAAATGACACCAACCCAAGTGTGACTGAATCCTGCTGGCTTTGTTATGAAGCTGCACCCCCATATTATGAGGCTTTAGCCGAGACCCCAGCTGAGCCAGTGGATATCTCCCAGACCCACTCTGATAGTATATGCCGATGGCATCAGGAACCAACTGCCAGAATTACCCTAGCAGCTGTAACAGGAAAAGGATTATGCATAGGTACCCCATCCCCGGCTCATACACATCTCTGTAATTCCACTATTAAAGAGGTCAGCCAGACTGGGTATCTTCCACCGCCCGGGAACATTTGGTGGGCTTGTGACACGGGACTAACGCCTTGTATATCCCTTGCAGTATTTGATGCTTCTGTCAACTTCTGTGTGCTAGTGCAGCTGGTACCCCGACTGATTTATCACCCCGATGCCTCCTTCTTAGAAGCTTACAAGGGAGGCCATCGACCAAGAAGGGAACCAGTGGCTATGACCCTAGCTGTTCTGTTAGGACTTGGAGTAGCCGCAGGAATCGGGACCGGTACTACTGCCCTCCTCCAACAGCCCCACTATTACGCCAGCCTGCAGCAGGCTATTGATACAGACCTTCGGGTCTTAGAAGATTCCATTACCAAACTAAAGGAGTCCCTGACCTCCCTATCTGAGGTAGTTATGCAAAACCGCCGAGGCTTAGATCTTTTGTTTCTGAAAGAAGGAGGAATATGTGCGGCCCTTAAAAAAGAATGCTGCTTCTATGTAGATCACATAACGGACTCCATAAATAAATTAAGGGAGAGGCTGGCAACCAGGCAGAAAAAAAGAGAATGCCCAAGGGTGGTTTGAGTCCTGGTTCAACAAAACCCCATGATTTGTCACTTTGATATCCACCCTGATGGGACCCTTGCTCATTTTACTGCTCCACTTAACCATAGGGCCCTCCGTTCTAAACAAGTTGCTAGCATTCATCCGAGACCGAGTGAGCTCAGTACAGGTACTCATGCTGAGACAACAGTACACCACCCTTCCCCAAGGGGATCCCGACCATTGATTTCAAGATTGAAATTAGGAACAAGAAGAAGAGGGGAATGTGAGGAAGTAACCTGTAAGATTTAGGGACCTTACAGGCCAACTGAAAGGTTATCTCTGTTATTTGTGACTCACAGACCCTGACCTGGAGGGTTTGTGACTCACAGACCCTGACCTGGAAGGTTTGACTTGCCAGAGAGTCAGAAAAACAAGCTGTGTAAACTGTGTGTCAACTGCAGATTATAAAAAATAATATCACCAGACCCTCACGAGCTTATCCTTGCAAAGATCAGCATTATTGTGACCAATCATGATATATCTATACCTCCCCGCCCAATGTGGTTTTTGTGCTTAAAAACTGTCCTGTAACTGTCATCGGGGTTCGCTCCTTGCTTGAGGAGGACAGAACCCCGGCGCGCCGGATCAATAAATCCTCTTGCTATTTGCATCGATCCTGTGTCTTGGTGGTCTTGGGCGACGGACTCCAGGGCGGAACCATGCGGTTCAACACTACAAATTGTTCAGTTCTGATTCAGAAGAGTATGTGCAGGCCAATTAGATCTTTTTTATCCTCTCCCTCTCTATCTTTTCCTCGATGCTTCACAGTGATTTTTTCATATTGCACATTACAATTGGAAAATTCTTCTGCCCTCTTGTAAAAACTCTAAGGCAGATACTGCTGTACTATAAAATAACTTGCTTATTTTCTATATTGCTTCTCTTTACTTTATTATGATTACATCTGTTGTTTTCTAAAGACATGTTCAAAAAATTTTAACAGGATTTTGTAGCTTGGGATTTTAGCTGAATTTTCTTGTGTTTCATAACAAAGTTTTCCTCTTGTGAAATAAATTGTGCTAGCAAAATTAGGATTATCCTTTTCTGAAGCTATTTCTGCCATAAAATTAGGCTTTTCAAATTGCAAATTTTTTCCTCTGAGAAATGGTAATGTCAAAAGTGTGATCAAGATTCTCTCTGAAAATTAAAGACCCAAGCAGAATAATTTTTGATTTAGCAATAGATTACTGTAGACTGATTTCAGAAATTCTTTTTAGGTTTCCAATTTCACTGATTCACTAGCTTTATTTTAGTTAAATATTTCACTACAGTAAGGATTCATTCTATTGGGAAAGATGTACATGATCTTCACTTTTTTAAAACAATATGAGTTATACACATTTGTGAGTATTCAATATATTAAGGAAATACTATCTGACACACAACCTATTGTGAGCAAATATGACAAAGAATACCTTTTGTAAATGAGATTGTATAGGATGAATTCAGCCTACTTAAAAGAGCAAAGTTATCTATTGGTTTTAATATATTAGCAATCTCTATGCAGATATGTTCTGCTACTAATGTGACTGATAGATTGAAAAGAGTTAGTCCTTGAAACAGCTCCTAAGCTAAATGTTATGATTACTGTGTGATTTTGAAAGTAAAGTTTTCTTTCATATTCAAAGCCTTTCCCCAATTTCTTTATGTATTTAGTCAATGCAAATTTATTTGGTGTTGGAGTTGCAAGGATGAGTGAAACACACTCTGCTATCACAGTTTTTATAGCTAGAAAGAATATGTATGAAGGATTGCAGCAAAATCTTTCTATTAAGTACAACTGTTTTAATTAATAAAGATATGATGTGACTCAAGGGTAAAAGCTAAGACTTCTGTTCCAAATATATAGATGTTGTAGTATAATCAAGATGGAGAGAATGGCATCTACAAAGTTCATGGGTAAACGTTTCTTATGTGGAAAATAAGTTACTTGCATCATGGTATAATGAGTAAAGAGGCTGGAGATATAATTCTATGCATATCAGAAAAGGTCTTATGATAAATTTTAAGACCTGAAAGTGTAGAAAAACAACATGGCAATGAAGAGTCATTAAAGTTCTCAAATTGATTAGTAATATGAATAGAACTTATGAGGCAGCTGTATAAGAGTGGCTACAAACCTAGAGGCAGGGGATTAGGAGACTAAATAAATCACACATGAGAAAATGTAGACCAAAGAGAGCAGAAATTTGATAACCAATTATGCTAAAACATTATAATACACACACAAAAAATTGTTGACCTGGAATTTAGATGTATGTTTTTATGTACTTGTGTGAAAATACATACTATGGGGGAGAGATGGCAAAATGGTAAAGTGAAAAGTTATTGATTATTACTATGAAATTATAAATCATCTTATACGTCTCTCTTCTGAAATAAGTAACAAATTCCTTGAAGTCAGTGATTCTCATAAATTTTTAAAAATTGTGGTGACATATAAGTAAGAAAATTTGTAGTTAACTGGCAGAAAGTGAAGAGGAACTAAAAAGCCTCTTGATGAAAGTGAAAGAGGAGAGTGAAAAAGTTGGCTTAAAGTTCAACATTCAGAAAACGAAGATCATGGCATCTGGTCCCATCACTTCATGGGAAATAGATGGGGAAACAGTGGAAACAGTGTCAAACTTTATTTTGGGGGTGTCCAAAATCACTGCACATGGTGATTGCAACCATGAAATGAAAAGATGCTTACTTCTTGGAAGGAAAGTTCTGACTAACCTAGATAGCATATTCAAAAGCAGAGACATTACTTTGCCAACAAAGTTCCACCTAGTCAAGGCTATGGTTTTTCCAGTAGTCATATATGGACTGTGAAGAAAGCTGAGTGCTTAAGAATTGATGCTTTTGAACTGTGGTGTTGTAGAAGACTCTTGAGAGTCCCTTAGACTGCAAGGAGATCCAACCAGTCCATTCTAAAGGAGATCAGTCCTGGGTGTTCTTTGGAAAGACTGATGCTAAAGCTGAAACTCCAATACTTTGGCCACCTCATGGATAGGGTTGACTCACTGGAAAAGACTGATGCTGGGAGGGATTGAAGGCAGAAGGAGAAGGGGATGACAGAGGATGAGATGGCTGGATGGCATCACTGACTCAATGGACATGAGTTTGAGTGAACTCCAGGTGTTGGTGATGGACAGGGAAGGCTGGTGTGCTGCAATTCATGAGGTCACAAAGAGTCGGACACGACTGAGCGTCTGAACTGAACTGAAGTCCATTTCCAAAACATTTTTATCATCCTAAACAAAAATTATATAACCAATAAGTAACAACTCCCTATTTTCCTTCAGCCCCTGGTAATTAATAATCTAATTTCCATTACCATCATTTTCCTTTTCTATATATTTCATGCAAGTAGAATCATAAAACATATTCTCTTTTGTATCTGGTTTGTTTCACTTAAAAAGTTTTCAAGGTTGACTGATGTCCTAGCATGTCCATTGAATTTATCCAGGCATCTGTAAATGAACATTTGGATCGTTTCTACCTTCTGGCTATATTGAATAAAGCTACAAAAACATTGCTATACAAATGTCAGTTTGAGTCCCTCCTTTCGATCTCTCTGGTATGTACCCATCACTCCATGGGAAATAGATGGAGAAATAGTGGAAACAGTGTCAGACTTTCTTTTTCTGGGCTCCAAAATCACTGCAGATGGTGATTGCAGCCATGAAATTAAAAGACGCTTACTCCTTGGAAGAAAAGTTATGACCAACCTAGATAGCATATTCAAAAGCAGCGACATTACTTTGCCGACTAAGGTACGTCTAGTCAAAGCTATGGCTTTTCCTGTGGTCATGTATGGATGTGAGAGTTGGACTGTGAAGAAGGCTGAGCGCCGAAGAATTGATGCTTTTTAACTGTGGTGTTGGAGAAGACTCTTGAGAGTCCCTTGGACTGCAAGGAGATCCAACCAGTCCATTCTGAAGGAGATCAACTCTGGGATTTCTTTGGAAGGAATGATGCTAAAGCTGAAACTCCAGTACTTTGGCCACCTCATGCAAAGAGTTGACTCATTGGAAAAGACTCTGATGCTGGGAGGGATTGGGGGCAGGAGGAGAAGGGGACAACAGAGGATGAGATGGCTGGATGGCATCACTGACTCGATGGACGCGAGTCTGAGTGACCTCCAGGAGTAGGTGATGGACAGGGAGGCCTGGCGTGCTGCGATTCATGGGGTGGCAAAAAGTCAGACACGACTGAACGACTGAACTGAACTGAACCGAGGAGTAGAACTGTTGAAGTAACTCATATTTAAATTTATAAGAAACCACCTAACCATTTACCACAAAGGCTGAACCACTTTACATTTTCACTAGCAATGTATAAAGGTGTTAATTTGTACACATCAATTTGATTTTCAATTCAAATCAGAACAAATTCCTTTAGCCCAGAAATTCTTCCCTTAGGTGAACACACAGTACAAATTTGTATTATTTTTAGTATCCAACAACAAAAAATATCCTGTGGCTGTACAATGATAAATAAACTGTGAATATTCATAATAATAAGAAAAGCTATACAACAATAACAATGAATTAACTATTACTGCTACTTTAAAAAATAGATAAAATACCTTGATATAATGCTGAGAGAAAGATACATACAAAAATCACCTTAAATATTGTACTATTTATACTTTATAAACAGACAAAAATATATCATGTCAGAAGTAAGAATAAGTTTTATTTTTAATTTTATATGGCTAATTCCTGGAAAATAACATGAGGAGTGCTTTTGGAAGGTTATTTACATTTTGTCTCTTTATCTATGTCCTTGTTCAATTCATTAATATTAATCAAGCTGAACTCTCATAATATTTGCACTTTTTCTTATAAAGTAGTTATATATCAGCAAAAAAATAGAGAAAAATAATGCAATAGTTTTCTATTTGGTAAAAATCAACTTTCATTAATTAAAAAAAAAAGATGAGCATTATAAGCTCATATCTTGGCCAGCCTATTTCCAGACCCAGGGCATGAAATACACTATGTCAAATATCAATAGCTCAAGTACTATAACTGTAAGATTGAAAGTTGTTTTAATGATGAAAGATAGCATATAGGTATTATTTCTGCTATTTATTGTTGTTCAGTTGCTTAGTCATGTTCGACTCTCTGTGACCCCATGGACAGCATGCCAGCCTGCAAGCCTCTAGACTGCAGGCTTCCAAACCTGATTTCTGCTATTAAAACACACTTATAAATACTGCTTCCTTTTTTCTCCATCCACCACATATTCAGCAAAAATGTAAAGCTATAATATCATCTTGCAACCATTTAGGATATTTATTAATTCATCTATCAAACAGTAAATTTAGATAATTAGTTTTCCCATTTTTTAATTTCAGAATAACTAAAACATGCAAGTACATATTCATTTTTAACTGACATTTTTTTGATTTCATGAGCTATCATAAAGTATAATTTAGAAAAATAAAAGAAATGTTTTAGGACTTAAATTAGCATATATGGATAATATATATATATATATAACATCAAAAAGAAGTTATAAATTGAGTTTCAAATAAAAGGTACTAATCAATCCAATACTATTTTCTCCACAACTCTTGTGCAAAGCATATTTGGTACATTGCATAAAATGTAAGTTTGAAAAGTCCTAGAAAAATTATGCAGCTAGTAGCAAAAGTATTACCAGTCTATTAAGGTGACTATGTAATGTTACTTTAAGGAACAGTATAATGAGCTCATTAGAGTAGAATTGAATTTAATTGAGTTACTGTAATTAAAATTCTATAAGTATATTCAGTATTCTAATTTTTGATATCACAAGTTATCTTATTTAACTTCAGTAATATGGTAGTGTTCCTGAAACATGGTAGTGTTTAGATGAAAACTGAGACCTGAAGAATTTGACTAAACTTCAAAATATCCCACCATCAGGTTTTTTGGTATGGCAAAATAACAACAGCAAAAAAACAAAGCAAAAATCCTGAGCTTTATATATATCATCTATTCTTAGCAAATATATTCAAAGCAAAGCTTTGAGGAATTTAAAATTTTCCTTCAAGAATATTTATTAGTCAGTTCAGTTCAGTCTCTCAGTTGTGTCCTACTCTTTGCGACCCCATGAATCGCAGCATGCCAGGCCTCCCTGTCCATCAACATCTCCCGGAGGTCACTCAGACTCACGTCCATCGAGTCAGTGATGCCATCCAGCCATCTCATCCTC
>SJYT01007886.1:0-93503 GCA_006410635.1 Cephalophus harveyi
CAAGGAGCTTCAGCTTCAGCACCGGACCTTATTTCTTTTAGGATTGACTGGTTTGATTTCCTTGAAGTCCAAGGGACTCTTAAGAGTCTCCTCCAACACCACAGTTCAAAAGCATCTGTTCTTCAGCACTCAGCTTTCTTTATGGCTCAACTCGCACATCCATATATGAATATGGGGAAAACCATAGTTTTGACTAGATGCATCTTTGTCAGCAAAGTAATGTCTCTGCTTTTTAATATGCTGTCTAGGTTGGTCATAGCTCCTCTTCCAAGGAGCAAGCGTCTTTTAATTTCATGGCTGCAGTCACCATCTGCAGTAATTTTGGAGCCCGTGTCACTATTTCCATTGTTTCCCCATCTATTTGCCATGAAGTGATTAATGGGACTGGATGCCATGATCTTTGTTTTCTAAATTTTGAGTTTTAAGCCAGCTTTCTCACTCTCTTCTTTCACTTTCATCAAGAGGCTCTTTAGTTCCTCTTCTGTTTCTGCCATAAGGGTGATGTCATTTGCATATCTGAGGTTATTGATATTTCTCCCGGCAATCTTGATTCCAGCTTGTGCTTCATCCAGCCCAGCACTTCTCATGATGTGCTCTGCATGTAAGTTAAATAAGCAGGGTGACAGTATACAGCCTTGATGTTCTCCTCACCCAATTTGGAACCAGTCCATTGTTCTCTGTGTGGTTTTAACTGTTGCTTCTTGACCTGCATTTGGATTTTTCAGGAGGCAGGTCAAAGTTATGTCCAACCTAGATAGCATTTTCAAAAGCAGAGACATTACTTTGCCGACTAAGGTCCGTCTAGTCAAGGCTATGGTTTTTTCTGTGGTCATGTATGGATGTGAGAGTTGGACTGTGAAGAAGGCTGAGCACCGAAGAATTGATGCTTTTGAACTGTGGTGTTGGAGAAGACTCTTGAGAGTCCCTTGGACTGCAAGGAGATCCAACCAGTCCATTCTGAAGGAGATCAACCCTGGGATTTCTTTGGAAGGAATGAGGCTAAAGCTGAAACTCCAGTACTTTGGCCACCTCATGCGAAGAGTTGACTCACTGGAAAAGACTCTGATGCTGGGAGGGATTGGGGGCAGGAGGAGAAGGGGACCACCGAGGATGAGATGGCTGGATGGCATCACGGACTCGATGGACGTGAGTCTGAGTGAACTCCGGGAGATGGTGATGAACAGGGAGGCCTGGCGTGCTGCGATTCATGGGGTCGCAAAGAGTCGGACACGACTGAGCGACTGAACTGAGGTCAGGTGATCTGGTAGGCCCATCTTTTTAAGAATTTTCTACACTTTGTTGTGATCCACACAGTCAATGGCTTTGGCATAGTCAATGAAGCAGAAGTAGATGTTTTTCAGGAAATCTTTTGCTTTTTCTATGATTCATTGGATGTTTGGACATTGGCAATTTGATCCCTGGTTCCTCTGCCTTTTCTAAGTCCTGCTTGAACATCTGGAAGTTCTTGGTTCACGTACATCTGGAAGTTCAAGGCTTCTGTTGAAGCCTTGCTTGGAAAATTTTGAGCATGACTTTGCTGGCATGTGAAATGACTGCAATTGTGTGGTAGTTTGAACATTCTTTGGCATTGACTTTCTTTGGGACTGGAATGAAAACTGACGTTTTCCTGTCCTGTGATCCCTACTGAGTTTTCCAAATTTGCTGGCATATTGAGTGCAGCACTTTCACAGCATTATCTTTTAGGATTTGAAATAGCTCATCTGGAAATCCATCATCTCCACTAGCTTTGTTTGTAGTGATGCGTGAAGCTTCCTATGGCCCACTTGACTTCACACTCCAGGGTGTCTGGCTCTAGGTGAGTGATCATACCACTGTGGTCATCTGGATCATTAAGATCTTTTTTTTTTTTTTGGTATAGTTCTTCTGTGTATTCTTGCCACTTCTTCTTAATATCTTCTTCTGTTAGGTCCATACTGTTTCTGTCCTTTATTGTGCCCATCTTTGCATGAAATGTTCCCTTGTATCTCTAATTTTCTTGACGAGATCGCTAGTCTTTCCCATTCTATCATTTTCCTCTTTCTTTGCATTGATCACTGAGGAAGGCTTTCTTTTCTCCTTGCTATTCTTTGGAACTCTGCATTCAAATGGGCATATCTTTCCTTTTCTTTGCCTTTAGCTTCTCTTCTTTTCACAGCTATTTGTAAGCCCTCCTCAGACAACCATGTTGCCTTTTTGCATTTTTTTTTCTTAGGGATGGTCTTGATTACTGCTTACTGTACCATGTCATGAACCTCTGTCCATAGTTCTTCAGGCACTCTGTCTATCAGATCTAATCCCTTGAATCTACTTGTCACTTCTACTGTATAATTATAAGGCATTTGATTTAGGTCATATCTGAATGGTCTAGTGGTTTTCCCTACTTTTTCAATTTAAGTCTGAATTTGGCAATAAGGAGTTCATGATCTGAGCCACAGTCAGCCCCCAGTCTTATTTTTGCTGATCTTCCCCATCTTCAGCTGCAAAGACTATAATCAATCTGATTTCAGTACTGACCATCTGGTGATGTCCATGTGCAGAGTCTTCTCTTGTGCTGTTAGAAGATGATGTTTGCTATGACCAGTGCATTCTCTTGGCAAATCTCTGTGCTTCTGTCAACTATCATCATTCATATGAGCTGAAACCTCATAGTTTATTATTTAGATTATGAGGACCCTTTTTCCTTACTATAAAAGACACGGTGTTTGAATTTCCCAAAGATGCATGACACTTTTCACACCTTCTAAGGGGTCTGGCTGTGTTTTGCATTTCCACAGTTGTCTCAGAAGGTGCGGTGCCTTTCCTTTAATTCAGACACTGTTAATCTTCACTGTTGGTTTATAAAACAGAACCTAATTAAGGGATGTTTTTTCCTCAGACCTAACCAAGCGACTGTGGTGTTGGAGAAGACTCTTGAGACTCCCTTGGACTGCAAGGAGATCCAACCAGTCCATTCTGAAGGAGATCAGCCCTGGGATTTCTTTGGAGGGAATGAGGCTAAAGCTGAAACTCCAGTACTTTGGCCACCTCATGCGAAGAGTTGACTCACTGGAAAAGACTCTGATGCTGGGAGGGATTGGGGGCAGGAGGAGAAGGGGACCACCGAGGATGAGATGGCTGGATGGCATCACTGACTCGATGGACGCGAGTCTGAGTGAACTCCGGGAGATGGTGATGGACAGGGAGGCCTGGCTTGCTGCGATTCATGGGGTCACAAAGAGTCGGACACGACTGAGCGACTGAACTGAACTGAACTGAATTAAGGGATACTGTAACACAGTTGCACACTGTTGAAGGTGGACATCTAAGAGATCTAGTGACAGAGATCCTGACAATTGTCCCAAACCATGAAGACAGTAAGAGTTGTCCCCGTGGACAATCAACTGCGTCTCTGATAGGAGCTCCCCGCTCCCCCCGACCCCGGTCCCACCCACAGACTGTCAGAGATTTACTGAAAAAATTACTCTCTTTGTCTTTAATAATTACACAACTTCGCTATGGTTTTTCCAGTAGCCATGTTTGGATGTGAGAGTTGGACTATAAAGAAAGCTGAGCACCGAAGAATTGATGCTTTTGAACTGTGGTGTTGGAGAAGACTCTTGAGAGTCCCTTGGACTGCAAGGAGATCCAACCAGTCCATTCTGAAGGAGATCAGCCCTGGGATTTCTTTGGAAGGAATGATGCTAAAGCTGAAACTCCAGTACTTTGGCCACCTCATGTGAAGAGTTGACTCATTGGAAAAGACTCTGATGCTGGGAGGGATTGGGGGCAGGAGGAGAAGGGGACAACCGAGGATGAGATGGCTGGATGGCATCACTGACTCGATGGACGCGAGTCTGAGTGAACTCCGGGAGATGGTGATGGACAGGGAGGCCTGGCGTGCTGCGATTCGTGGGGTCACAAAGAGTCGGACACGACTGAGCGACTGAACTGAACTGAACTGATGGCTATGCCATTCTTACAAGGTTGTGCCCCACGCCCTTTCTCTCCTGTTTCACTTGTAGGCTTCTTTTTTTTATTTTTTATTTATTTTACTTTACAATACTGTATTGATTTTGCCATACATTGACATGAATCCTCCACGGGTGTACATGAGTTCCCAATCCTGAACCCCCCTCCCACCTCCCACCCTATATCATCTCTCTGGATCATCCCCGTGCACTAGCCCCAAGCATCCTGTATCCGCTATCGAACATAGACTGGCGATTCGTTTCTTACATGATAGTATGCATGTTTCAATGCCATTCTCCCACATCATCCCACCCTCTCCCTCTCCCTCAGCGTCCAAAAGTCTGTCTATACATCTGTGTCTCTTTTGCTGTCTCGCATACAGGGTCATCATTACCATCTTTCTAAATTGTAGGCTTCTTTTGTGAAGTGGGTTTCCTGCAAGTGATGGTTCATGGCAATATCAGCGTCAGCGATTGCTCTGCTTTCAGTACCTTCATCCTTGGGGGTCTTCAGCGGAGAAATTTCCACCAACGAGCGAGTCAGCAGTGTGACCCTCTGTCCTACGGCCATATTCCCTTCCACCTCCAGACACAATCTGTCCACGACAGCGCGTCTGCAACCTCCCGGATGTGGTAGGTGGCAGAGAACATCTCATCACGGCTGATGAGGTCCTCGTAGATGATTATGATGGTGACTGAGGGAGACCGCGGCGGCGCTAGCTTAGTAGGAAGCTGGAGCTCAGAGCAAACACAGTGCAGCCTAAAGTGGGGGCGAGCAGGCAGAAAAGCTCAGTAATAACAACCTGAAGGGCACAGAGAACAAACTGTTATCTGGCAAGAGAAGTGAAAGTATCAAAGATAATAAATCCGTTGTAAAGACTCCCAGTTCTGTTTCAAAGGTAAAGATTAGCCTGAAGCACTTTCTTGAGCTATTTGGCAGAATTTAAACTCCCTCCACCAGATCTACTGGAACCTAAAGGTTCGTGATGTTGATGTTTTCTGACCCTCCTGATGTCAATCAGCATCTTTGCCCCACTGCTATGCTGAATTCTCCTTGCTCAATCCCCTTCATGAATATGTATATACCAGCCAAGCCCCTTCCCCAGTTTTGCTGTTTGAATTGACACCACTTTAGGAAAGATCCCTGGTGTTCTCCTTACTTCCTGCAAGGAATGCGCCCTTCCTTCAGTTTTTGACTTGGCTGTCTTTTGGGTCCACACTCACCTAGAGGTGAATCCAACTTTTGGGTAGCAGAAGCATCTGGAAATGTTTTGCTACATTTTGTTTTTTGTTTTTTTCAGAGAGATCTTAGACTTCACATTTTTTGTTAACTTTTTATTTTGTATTGGGATATGGCCAATTAACAATGTTGTGATAGTTTCAGGTGAACAACGAAGCAACTCAACCTTTCATATATGTACATCCATTCTCCCCCAAACTCCCCTCCCATCCAGGCCGCCACATAATACTGACTAGTGTTCCATGTGCTATACAATAGGTGCTTGTTGGTTATCCATTTTAAGCAGAGCAGTGTGTACATGTCCATCCCAAACTCCCTAACTATGCTTTCCTCAGCAGCAAATTCATGTTCTAAGTCTGTGAGTCTCTTTCTATTTTGAGTTCATTTGTATCATTTCTTTATAAACTGCCCTTATAAGAGATGCCATAGGATCTTTCTCCTTCTCTGTCCGGCTTCACGCAGCATGACACTCTAGGCCCATCCATGTTGGTGCAAAGGGCATCACTTCACTCTTTTTTAATGGCTGAGTAATATCCCATTGTGTATATGCACCACACTTTCTTTATGCATTCCTCTGTTGGTGGACGTTTAGGTTGCTTCCATGTCTTAGCTATTGTAAAAAGTGCTGCAATGAACACTGGGGGGCATGTGTCTTTCCAGACCGTGCTTTTTCTAGATATATGCCCAGGAGTGGGATTGTAGGGTCATATGACACCTCTGGGCTTCCCAGGTGGCTCAGTGGGTGAAAAACCTGACTGTGATGCAGGAGATGCTGAAGATATGGGTTCAATCCCTGGTTTGGGAAGATCCCCTGGAGGCAGAAATGGCAACCCACTCCAGTATCCTTGCCTGGAGAATCCCATGGACAGAGGAGCCTGGCGGGCTACAGTCCAAAGGTTGCCAAGAGTAGGACACGACTGAGTGACTGAGCACAGCACATGGTAGATCTATTTTTAGGGTTTTTTTTTTTTTCAGGTTACCATCTGGTGGCTCAGTGGTAAAAGGGACCTCCTGTCAGTGCAGGCAACCCACTCCAGTACTCTTGCCTGGGAAATTCCATGGACAGGGAACCCTGGCAGGCTAGAGTCCACGAGGTCGCAAAAGAGACTTCCATTCTCCCCCAAACTCCCCTCCCATCCAGGCCGCCACATAATACTGACTAGTGTTCCATGTGCTATACAATAGGTGCTTGTTGGTTATCCATTTTAAGCAGAGCAGTGTGTACATGTCCATCCCAAACTCCCTAACTATGCTTTCCTCAGCAGCAAATTCATGTTCTAAGTCTGTGAGTCTCTTTCTATTTTGAGTTCATTTGTATCATTTCTTTATAAACTGCCCTTATAAGAGATGCCATAGGATCTTTCTCCTTCTCTGTCCGGCTTCACGCAGCATGACACTCTAGGCCCATCCATGTTGGTGCAAAGGGCATCACTTCACTCTTTTTTAATGGCTGAGTAATATCCCATTGTGTATATGCACCACACTTTCTTTATGCATTCCTCTGTTGGTGGACGTTTAGGTTGCTTCCATGTCTTAGCTATTGTAAAAAGTGCTGCAATGAACACTGGGGGGCATGTGTCTTTCCAGACCGTGCTTTTTCTAGATATATGCCCAGGAGTGGGATTGTAGGGTCATATGACACCTCTGGGCTTCCCAGGTGGCTCAGTGGGTGAAAAACCTGACTGTGATGCAGGAGATGCTGAAGATATGGGTTCAATCCCTGGTTTGGGAAGATCCCCTGGAGGCAGAAATGGCAACCCACTCCAGTATCCTTGCCTGGAGAATCCCATGGACAGAGGAGCCTGGCGGGCTACAGTCCAAAGGTTGCCAAGAGTAGGACACGACTGAGTGACTGAGCACAGCACATGGTAGATCTATTTTTAGGGTTTTTTTTTTTTTCAGGTTACCATCTGGTGGCTCAGTGGTAAAAGGGACCTCCTGTCAGTGCAGGCAACCCACTCCAGTACTCTTGCCTGGGAAATTCCATGGACAGGGAACCCTGGCAGGCTAGAGTCCACGAGGTCGCAAAAGAGACACGACTTATCGACTAAAAAACAATACTGTTCTCCATAGTGGCTGTACCAATTTATATTCCTCCCCACAGTGTGGGAGAATCCCCTTCTCTCCATACCCTCTCCAGCATTTATTGTTTGTGGATTTTTTGATGATAACCATTGTGGCTGGTTAGACTTCACATTTCTTCCTCTCAGTTCCTCAGTATGTAGCGAGAGGGGAGCTGGATGAATTTCTCACTCATAGTCCAAGTCAGGCATTTTTAGATTTTAAAAAAATATTTATTATTTATTTCCCTGCCCTGGGCCTCAGTTGTGGCACCAGAATCTTCCATCTCCGTTGCAGCAGGCAGGATCTTTAGTTGTGGCATGCGAACTCTGAGATGCAGCACATGGGATCTAATTCCCCCACCAGGGCTTGAACTGGGGTCCCCTGCATTAGGAGCATGGTGTCTTAGCCACTGGACGGCCAGGGAAGTTCCCGGGAGTTTTCTGTTTAGCAAAGGCTTTTAAGGGTGGATGCCATCTTACGTCAAGGTCCAATCATGCTTGAAAAAAATCTCAGATGAGAACATCTACTAGACCGTTCATTCATTCTTTTCTCAAATACGCCTTAAGCTCTGGCTGAAATGAGTAACAGCTCAAGTCCACAGACTGCAGGCTTAACGCCTTTGCCAAGTGCCCCGTGTGTACCAGCAGTGTGATGGAGAGCTTTCGTGGGGCTCAGTGGTAAAGAATCCGCCTGCCAACACAGACGCGTGGGTTCAGTTTCTGATCTGGGAAGATTCCACTTGCCATCGGGCAACTAAGCCTGAGCACCACAGCTGCTGAGCCTGTGCTCCAGGGCCTGGGAACCAAAACTGCTGAAGCCCTTGTGCGACAAGAGAAGCCATCGCAATGAGAAGCCTGCGTACTGCAACCGAAGAGAGGCCCCCCGCCCCGCTCTCTGCAACCAGAGAAAGCCTGCAGGCGTCAATGAAGACGCAGCACGGCCAAAAATAAAATAAATAAAGTTATTTTTTTTAAAAAAGTGCGATGGGACTGTTATTATGAACAGTTAGTTAGAAGGAAAACCTGGGGCTCCTGACCCCTAGAATAGGCACCTGTACTCAGATTGCATTTCACACTGAAATCAAGCAGGACCCCGTGGGCTCCTCGGCCTGGAAGCCTTTATTATTTTATTCTGTGTATTCATTTACTTTATTTTTGGCTGTGCTGGGTCTACGTTGCTGCGCAGGCGTTTCTCTAGTTGGGAAGAGTGGAAGCTACGCTGTGGGTGCGGGCCTCCCTCCGCGGTGGCTTCTCTTGTTGCGGAGCTCAGGCTCCAGGGTCGTGGAGCTTCGGGCTCTGGCTTCAGGCTTTGGTGGTCGTGGCTCCCGGGCTCTGGAACACAGCCTCAGGAGTTGGGGTGCACGGGCTTAGGTGCTCCGCAGCATGTGGATCTTCCTGGATCGGTGACCGACCCACGTCTCCTGCATTGCCAGGTGATTCTTTACCACTGAGCCACCGGGGAAGACCCCGGAAGCCTTTCTGTCCCCCATTTCTTGTTTGTAGGGGAGACTCCAGCCTCCATGACCTTCCCTGAGTCCCAAGGGCAGATTCCAACAGTTGCTAATCGAGGGAGGAACAGCTAAGAAAGGGCCTGAGGCAAGACTGACGGCCCCAGAGAAGCTCGCGGTGATTAGGAGGCTCTAGTCAGCAACCCCCCCCTGGGGCTGCAGCTATAAAGCTCCTCAGCAAGTCCTCGCAGGGGGGGACACACTATAGTGAGAGATACAAGGCCGCTGTGCCCCCTTTGCCTGGCAAAGCGACAGAGCTATTCATTTCTATTTCACCCAAAACTCAGTCTGCGAGATGTGGTTCAGCACCAGTGTAGAGAGGCTGAGCTTTCGGGATCAACGCCTGGGGGGTGTGTGACAGGCACCTTGTCAGATGCAGAGGCCTTGCAGGCGAGGAGCCAGCCTAAGTTCTGCCCTCTGAGCCCATAACTTGCCCTAAACAAGGACTTGAAAGGGTCCAGAATTCACCGCTATGGCATAAAAATTATTTTGAACAGAAGCCGTTTTAGCTCCTGAAAAGTCTTTTCTGCCTAAAGTAGAGCCTTCCAAAAGAATTCGGTTGTCTTAAATCCTCTTTCCTGGGAACAACCAGGCAAGGCTGACTTTCACCACTGGACAGGAGAAGCCGCCATCACCCCTAAGCAGACATTGTCAGGAAACTATCCTGTCTCCCATCTACTCTAGGTTAGGGCCTGTTCATCTTTCCTAAGTTGTTTGTTTTCCCATAAGTGCCCTCTCCCACCATCCCTTCCCCTGTTAGGATAATGTATAAGCCCCACATTCTAACTGCCACATGCTTCTGTGAATTCCATTGGTACATTAATATAAATTACATTATATTAAAATTTGCCTTTTCTTTTTTTGTGTGTGCTTATGTGTGTATTTTGGCCATGCAGCATGGTTTGCTGATTAGAGACTGAATGCAGAACTCCACAGTGAAAACACCAGATCCTAGCCACTAGGCCACCAGGGAACTCCCTAATATTTGTCTTTTCTCTTGTTAATCTGTCTTTTGTCAGCTTAATTCACAAGCCCTCAGAGACAGAACATAAGAGGATAGAGGAAAAGTTTTTCCTCCCTGACAGGCTCAAAAAAGATAAATGTGATACTGTGTTCCAGATGAGAGGACAGTTCTTTCTTAGATGTCAGAGAGGACCTGTCTGACTTTTGAGGATGAAAGGATGAGAAAGTCTTTCATTTGAAAGTTTGTTTGTTTTTTTTTTTAATGAAAGAAGAAAAGGATTAAGAAATTGGAGCAAATCCCACAAATCTGATCTCTCTTTTGCCAATCCTTAGTGAGGCTACTAATGAATTAAGTTAGACACTGCAGGGAATGGTGAATGCAAGATTATTGACTCTGATGATGAGATGATGGTGATGATGATGGGGAATGACGATCGTGGTGGTTCAGTGGAGAGAAAAATTATCAGAAAGATTACTGGAAACTTCTCTGGTATGAATAAGCCTGGCCCCCAGCTTCCCCAACCATGAGCGTCATGGATCCACCACATGATGCTGCGAGAGCTAGTCTCCTCCCCTCCAGCCTAGACTGTATGTAGAGGGTAGGGAAGATGTGTTTGTTGACCGATGGCCCGACGGCCACCTTAGTGCTTGTGGCTATAAGACACTGGGAACCAGGAGAGGCGAGGAGGGGAGGTTGGGAAAGGAAGGAGAGGGGTGGCAGAGCTGCGACTGAAGCGTGAAGAGGGGCGGGGCGGTTGCTCTGCTCATTCATTCATTCATATTCATGCGTCTATCATTCACTCCCCGAGCGTGGGCACTGATGAGTGAAATGATATCCTCGAGGCGCGCCCCCTTTGGGTGAGTGGGCAGGAGGAGTGGGGCGACAGGGAAACAATTTGGGGGTTGGGGACCACACTTGATAAAATGCACACTTTGAACTCCCTCTCAGTTCAGTTCAGTTCAGTCACTCAGTCGTGTCCAACTCTTTTCAACTCCTTGGACTGCAGCACACCAGGCTTCCCTGTCCATCACCAACTCCCGGAGCTTGTGCAAACTCATGTCCATTGAGTCGGTGATGCCATCCAACCATTTCATCCTATGTCATCCGTTTCTCCTCCTGCCTTCAATCTTTCCCAGCATCAGGGTCTTTTCCAGTGAGTCAGTTCTTCGCATTGGGTGGCCAAAGTATTGGAGTTTCAGCTTCAGCAGCAGTCCTTCCAATGAATATTCTGGACTGGTTTCCTTTAGAATGGACTGGTTGGATCTCCTTGCAGTCCAAGGGACTCTCAAGAGTCTTCTCCAACATCTTTTTCCATGATCCAATGGATGTTGGCAATTTGATCTCTGGTTCCTCTGCCTTTTGTAAATCCAGTTTGAACATCTGGAAGTTCATGGCTCATGTACTGTTGAAATCTGACTTGAAGAATTTTGAGCATTATTTTACTAGCGTGTGAGATGAATGCAATTGTGCGGTAGTTTGAGCATTCTTTGGCATTGTCTTTCTTTGGGATTGTAATGAAAACAGACCTTTTCTAGTCCTGTGGCCACTGCTGAGCTTTCCAAATTTGTTGGCATATTGAATGTAGCACTTTCACAGCATCATCGTTTAGGATTTGAAATAGCTCAGCTGGAGTTCCATCACTTCCACTAGCTTTGCTTGTAGTGATGCTTCCTAAGGCCCACTTGACGTCGCATTCCAGGATGTCTGGTTCTAGGTGAGTGATCACACCGTTGTGGTTATCTGGGTCATGAAGATCTTTTTTGTATAGTTCTTCTGTGTATTCTTGCCACCTCTTTTTAATATCTTCTGCTTCTGTTAGGTCCATACCTTTTCTATCCTTTATTGTGCCTATCTTTGCATGAAAATTTCCCCTGATATCTCTAATTTTCTTGAAGAGATCTCTAGTCTTTCCCATTCTATCGTTTTCCTCTATTTCTTTGCATTGATCACTGAGGAAGACTTGCTTATCTCTCTTTTCTATTCTTTGGAACTCTGCATTCACATTGGTATATATTTCCTTTTCTCCTTTGCCTCTAGCTTCTCTTCTTTTCTCAGCTATTTGTAAGGCCTCCTCAACCATTTTGCCTTTTTGCATTTCTTTTTCTCTGATTCCTAGAATGTTGATGTTCACTCTTGCCATCTCCTGTTTGACCACTTCCAATTTGCCTTGATTCATGGACCTAACATTCCAGGTTCCTGTTCCTATGCAATATTGTTTTTACAGCATCGGACTTTACTTCCATCACCAGTCACACCCACAACTGGGTGTTGTTTTTGCTTTGGCTCCGTCTCTTCATTCTTTCTGGAGTTATTTCTCCACTGCTCTCCAGTAGCATATTGGGCACCTACCGACCTGGGAGTTCATCTTTCAGTATCCTATCTTTTTGCTTTTTCGTACTGTTCATGGGGTTCTCAAGGCAAGAATACTGAAGTGGTTTGCCATTCTCTTCTCCAGTGGACCACGTTTTGTCGAACTCTCCACCATGACCTGTCTGTCTTGAGTGGTCCTATAAGACATGGCTCATAGTTTCATTGAGTTAGACAGGGCTGTGGTCCATGTGACTGGTTTTGATTAGTTTCTGTGATTGTGGTTTTCATTCTATCTGCCCTCTGAGGGATAAGGATAAGAGGTTTATGGAGGCTTCCTGATGGGAGAGACTGACTTTGGGGAAAACTGGGTCTTGTTCTGACTGGTGGGGCCATGCTCAGTAAATCTTCAATCCAATTTTCTGCTGATGGGCGGGTCTGTGTTCCCTCCCTGTTGTTTGACTGAGACCAAACTATGGCGAAGGTAATGAAGATAATGATGGTGGTGGTGGTGGTTTAGTTGCTAAGTCATGTCACCACCCCATGGACTGTAGCCATAAAGCTCCTCTGTCCACGGGATTCTCCCGGCAAGAATACTGGAGTGGGTTGCCATTTCCTTCTCCAGGGGATCTTCCAGAGCCAGGGATTGAACCTGGGTCTCCTGCATTGCAGGCAGATTCTTTACCCACTGAGCTACGAGTGAAGCCATGACGAAGATAATGGCAACCCTCTTCAAAAGGTCTCCTGCACGCTCAGCTGCGCTCAGTGCCCCTGACCCTGCGCCTGCCTCTGCCCGATACTCATGGACACTCACAGGGAAGTCTGAGTCAATCTCTTGTGGGGTACTGGTGTGCAGAACATTTTGTTTGTGCCCTCCAAGAGTCTATTTCCCCAGTCCTGAGTAAGTTCTGTAAGCAAATCCCATTGCCTTCCAAGTCAAATTCCCTTAGGGGTTCTCCGTCCCATTGCCAGATCCCAGGGTTGAGCAATCTGTTGTAGGTCCTAGAACTTTCTTAACAGCGGGAGAATTTGTTTGGTAGAATTGTCTGCGCTTTTGGGGCGTCTGCTCCGCAGCTCTATGGTGGGGTTAACGGCGACCTGCTCCAACAGGGCTCCTGCCACACCCAAGCCTGCTGCACCCAGAGCCCCTGCCTCCGCAGCGGGCCACTGCTGATCCACGCCTCCGCAGGTCCAGACAGCGCTTTCAGGTGACGCTGAGAGCGTTTGGACAATATGATGTTAGGCCAGGAGCTCTGGAACCTCGAAGACTTTTTGCTGGACACCTCTTGCAGGAGGTGACACGTGAAAGATGTATGCGGCCTGACAATGAGGCAATGTGGCCGGGTAGCATTCTGGGCGGGAAGGGGCGGCAGGGCGGGGCCAATTCAGGCCCCGCCCACCGCCCGGCTCTGTCTGCCAGGTGCGGTCGCCTTCCGAGAAGTCTTGGCCTGCGGGGCACTCGTAGCTGCCTCCGTTCCCAGCTGACGCACATTTCAGCCGCCGGCGCTCGGCGAGCCGGGTTCGAGTCTCCGCGTCGGCTGTCATGGCGGACGCGGAGCCGGAAGCTGAGGGTGGCCCTGAGGACGGCTGCAGCGGCGGCCGGGCTCCCTTCTCCCAGCGCGGGAGCGCGGCGCGCGTGGCCCCGCTGGGCCCCGAGCAGCTGCGGCGCGTCCTGGAGCAGGTGACGAAGGCGCAGCCGCCCGCGGAGCCGCCGCCGCCGCCGCCGCCCTGCGTGCTGGACGCGGNGTCATGGCGGACGCGGAGCCGGAAGCTGAGGGTGGCCCTGAGGACGGCTGCAGCGGCGGCCGGGCTCCCTTCTCCCAGCGCGGGAGCGCGGCGCGCGTGGCCCCGCTGGGCCCCGAGCAGCTGCGGCGCGTCCTGGAGCAGGTGACGAAGGCGCAGCCGCCCGCGGAGCCGCCGCCGCCGCCGCCGCCCTGCGTGCTGGACGCGGCGCGGCGGCTGCGGGACGCGGCCCAGCAGGCCGCCCTGCAGCGGGGCCCCGGCGCCGCGCCCCCGCGCCCGCCGCGCCTGCTGCCGCCGCAGGTGAGGCGCCGGGAGGGGCCGTGGGCAGCTGAGGCCCGGAGCGGGCCGAGAGGCCTCGCGCGGGGAAGGCAGGCTTCTCCGCTTAGGCCCTGGAGCCGGCCTGCCCGAGAGCGGCCGGTCCGGTTCCGGGCGCCCCCCGCTCGGCTCCCTGGGGCGGCAGGCCCCCCGCCCCTGCCCGCGCCGGCACGGGCGGCTCCTCCAGCCCGCCGCGCCCCTGCCCGCGCCTCCTCCGCGCCGCCTGGCTCCTCTCGCGGGCGCTTCGTCCCGTTTTCGTTGAGCGCTCACGGTGTTCAGGCGCTGCGGCGGGTGCGGCGTTTGAACCCAGTCCCTGAAGCGCGGCCGGGCCTGGGGGCTGCTCCCGAGTGCGGGGTCCCCAGGCCTGACAGTGCAGCGGAGACCTGAATGGACTAAAAGGAACCAACGTAGAGAGTCTTTCAGGTGGAAGGGGCTGCAAGTGGCCCGGCCGAGACTCGGGGGCCGAACGAAGTACATTCTAGTGACTCGAGGCAGCACCTGCTCGCAGTGGCGGCGTCTGCGTTTGCAACCCCTGTTACAGGCCCGGCAGGTGCCTGACATTGGCTTAATGAATGAAACCCGTGAAAGCCCTCCGTGTGCTAGCCAGCGTCCTTTCTCAGTGGCCTGATTTCCGGGTCGCACAGCTCTTCGCCGCTAAGGAAGCTGGAACTCGAACATGGGTCTTGCCATCCCAGAGCGTCCAGAGTAGCATCTGAGCCTGAGGTCGTTCATGTCACCTGTAAAGCCACATCCCCTTTCAGCACTGGGCTTATAAATGTCACCGTGTTTCTCACTCCAAAAGTGCCACAGAGATCCTGCCTCTAGAAGAAATAGGTAGAGAGTAGACTCAGCAGTCTTCACTAAGTTTATGTTTTTGTTTCTGAGGGATTTGGCCAGTTAAGATTGCTACCCAGTTGGTCATCAAGACTGGAGAGTTGTCTCACTCAAGTTTGGGGAGACAAGTATGACTGCCCAAACACCAAACTTCTTAGAAGTGTGACCTTGGGTAATTCAACTCTTTGGACTTTGGCTTCCTTATTTGTAGGACGTTTGTCTCCTACTGTGCTGAAGAAATAAATGCCTCCCACTGAAGTCCTGCACAGCAGGTCTGTGGAGTCAGAAGGGTTCTGGTGGCCGAGTCTGTCCATCTCCTCTATGTATCCGGCACAGTGCTGGACTGCTTGGGTCTCAGCAACCACACAAAAGTGTTTTTATCAGCATTTTATAGATTAGGAAGGGGCTGAGAGAGGCTGAGTGATTACCCCGAGCCTCCCCCAGGCGTGGCTGCACTCCAGGGCCTGTTGAATGTTGCTATAGCTTTTTGGGTTAGATAACTTAGGAAAGAGCCCCAAAATGATGTATTCCCCAAAATGAAAGCAAACTTAATTGGAGTTCGATAGCATGATCATGTTCTCTAGCTCTTCTCATTGGGGTGATATAAATATTTAATGCATTCATGATACTGTGGTTTTGCATTCGATTCTGGTAATACTCTTTGCCCCCTGGCTGTGCCACAAAGGCCGCAGAGACGCATGAGATGGAGGTTATGACGTGACCAAGGAGGTAGCTCATCACTCAGATAACTTCTGGTCAAGGTCAGAAAGCTGGAGATGCTAAATAAATAGGACAGGGAGCCAAATGCACGGAGAGAAAGGACGAGGTGGTTTCTGGCCAAGGGGGTGAGACGAGGTGCTCTGAGCTAGACCTGTGAGGGTGGGTCCGAGCTGAAAATGCAGAAGAGGAGAGGCGGTGGGGGGTGGGGACCCGGGTGTGATTGGAGAACCCAGGCAGGGGAGGGTCTCTGGGGGGTGGTGTGGCCTTGTTCCTGCCCCACAGAGAGATTTTCAGTTTCCTCCACACAGTGCTCCTTTTCATGCATCCGTGCATTCACACATGTTTTTCCTTACACCTAGAATATCTGTTCCAGAAATTCCACTCATCCTTCAAGGACCCCTGTGGAGGTCACCTCTTCCAGGAAGCCTGCCAGCCTTGAGCTGCCCCTGCTTCTCTTACTGCACCTGTTGCACTGTGGTGGTGGTGTTTCCCTATCAGCATTCCACGACTAACCCAGTCTGCCTTCAGATGTAGCAGTGGAGCTTTTGAAAGTACAGACATTGAGGCAAAGTGCAGACCTGAGTCAGCGGGCCTGCAGGTGGCAGGCCTGGGAGGGGAAACCCCGCCGCCCCACGGGTGAGGCTGGGACCTGACTTGCTTATGAATTGGCCCTCAGCGATACTTAGGAAAAGTTTGTTGAATGAAACAGACATAACAGGTATCAGGGAGAATACCCACTTGGTAAACTAGTCTGCAGAGCAGATTAAAAAATCAGACCAGCTTTGCCTCTGTGGTAATTCAGAAACAATAGGATTTGCGCTGTGTGTGTCTGTCTGTCTGTAATGGCATTATCTGATAATACCCCAAGAGCTTAGAGACACATTCTAAGTGATTGGTAGTAAAAAGAAACAAATGTGATTCTTAAAAGATACGCAAAGTAAAGCTAGCTGTCATTTGATTCATAGAGGCTCAGGGCCAGCTCTGCATACCTCAAAAACCAATATATTGAATTGTCTGCTGTTTGTAGTAAGTATATAATGTGCAGACAGATATACTCCAACCTCCAACTTGATTTCAGGTTTTCATTCTGTCCTGTGTTATAGTTTTATTGACCCTTTCCTTGGTAGAGGGTTGAGTCCAAAGAGGGCCTGTTAGTGGCCCCAAATTGGTGGTTCTCAACGGGGGCAGTTTTGCCCCACAGAGGGCACTTGGCAACGTCTGGTGGTATTTTGGTTTTGGTTTTAATCTGTTTGGCTGCATTGGGACTTGGTTGGGGCTCGCGGGGTCTTCATTGTGGAGCATAGGCTCTGGAGTACGGGGCACCGGCTTAGTTGCCCAGAGACACGTGGGATGTTAGTTCCCCAACCAGGGGTGGAACCCACATCCCCTGCACTGGAAGGCAGATTCTTAACCACTGGACCCCCAGGGAAGTCACTGGAAACATTTTTGATTGTGACAGATTGGGGAGTGCTGCTGGCTTCTGCTGGGTAGAGGCGGGGCTGTGCTCAACGCTGCCCAGCTCAGCTGGCATGACAGACTGGTCCAAGATGTCAGCTGTGGCGAGTTGAAAAAGTCGGCTCTGGGTGATGAGGTTTATCTGTCTTTCCTCTCTTTGTTTCTGCTCAGTGGGGGCAGGAACCTGGTTATGCTGCCCCGCCCACCCCCCTGAGACCATGACCGCTGTCTCCTGAACACCTACACCATTGTATCAGGCACAAGGTCACTGCTCAGTAACTTGGTGCGAACTTCCCTGGTAGTCTGGTGGCTAAGACTCCACACTCCCAATACAGGGGGCCCAGTTCGATCCCTGGTCAGGGGACTAGATCTTGCATGTCACAACTAAGAGTGCACGCTACACTAAAGATCCCCTGTGCCAGAGTGAAGATCGAAGATACTGAGTGTCGAAACTAAAACCTAGCATGGCCAAATAAATAAATACTCTTTTCTAAAAAGTACTTGTGAAACCTAGTTGGCAGCAGCCCTTGCCTTTGGCGGGTGCTTTCTGTTACAGCACTGCCTTCAGCCTCCTAGACATACACCCTTGTGACACTGCCAGTGTTTCTTGTGGGATCCAAGAAGCAAAATTGCTGGGTCAAAAAGCTTGTGCATTTAAAATTTTTTTAGGGACTTCCCTGGCCATCCAGTGATTAGGACTCTGCTCTTTTACTGCCAAGGGCTCAGATTCTATCCCTGGTTGGGGAACTAAGATCCCACAAGCCATGGGGCCAAAAGGATAAAATAAAATTTTGTTAGATGTTAAAAAAAAAAAAGCTGAAGAAATGCAGCCCAACTGCTAGGTGTGTGCCCTGGAGAATTTACACGTGTGTAAACACACATCTGCGATCTGTGACAGCGCAAAGCAGACCAGATTGCACAGGGCGGGAGGCCACCTGTTGCCTCGTGCTACAGAGCAATGAGTGCCCGAGGGCTATGCACCTCCCCATGGATGAATTTCACAAGCAAGATAGGAAAAACCCCACCAGGATACCAGAGATGATACTCATTTATATAACGTTTGAAAACACATCAAAACAGAACTACTTATTTTTAGGGATACCTACAAGTGTAACATGGGCTTCCCTGGTGGCTCAGCTGGTAAAGAATCCGCCTGCAATGCAGGAGACCTGGGTTCGATCCCTGGGTTGGGAAGATCCCCTGGAGGAGGGCAAATACTCCAGTATTTTTGCTGGGAGAATCCCCATGGACAGAGGAGCCTGGTGGGCTGTAGTCCATGGGGTCGCAGAGTTGGACCTGAACGAGCAACTAAGCACAAGTGTGATATAAAGAATGCGTGCAAACGACAAACAGCGCATTCGGGGTAGGGTGAAAAACAAGGCGCGCAGACGGGGGGCAAGAAGACGTCTCAGTGTAGTAACATCGCGTGTCGTAACGCAGGTGGCAGGGACCCGAGGTGTGTAGTTCTTTATGGCTTTTTTGGTTTCCAGAATTTCACTGAAAACTTAAAAAAATAAGGCCACATATTGAGCTGAGTCCAATTTAGAGTACTAAGAACTCCAAGTACACGTGTGGTAAAACTGAGGTGAGGTGAAGTCGCTCAGTCGTGTCCGACTCTTTGTGACCCCGTGGACTGTAACCTACTAGGCTTCTCCGTCCGTGGGATTCTCCAGGCAAGAATACTGGAGTGGATTGCCATTTCCTTCTCCAGGGGATCTTCCCGACCCAGGGATCGAACCTGGGTCTCCCGCATTGGAGACAGATGCTTTAACCTCTGAGCCACCAGGGAAGCCCTGGTGGTAAAACTATAAAGAAGGATATTTTTTAATGGTTCATGAGATCAACTGAGTGGATTTTTTTAAAAAAATGATGTAGTAGATACTGGGTTAGCTAAAAAGTTGATTCGGTTTTTTCCGTTAAGATTGTACAGAAAAACCTGAATAAATTTTTTGGCCAACCCAGTGCTATCAGAAGGCATTTATATAGGAAGGGTGAGTAGTTACATGAACTTTTAATTTTGTGTATATAAACAAATGCTTCTTAAGTATGCAAGTACAAGAAATGTGACGTAAAATAGGTGACTATGGACTGGGCAGAAAGGTTGATAAACGTCAGTGTAAACAGGATAGATATAGAGTTTTTTTATATGTAAGATGTGTAAGAAAAAAATTTCAGCAGTGGGTTTAAGATGGGAACAAAATTGCGGAAATGTTGATAAGCACAGTGCTTCTTTTCTTTTTCTGTGTTTAAGCAATTGGAAGCCATTTGCATCAAGGTAAGATCTGGAGAGATGAAAGGTCAGGAAAAGCCGATGCCTGCGCTGGCCGCCATCCAGCCCAGGCCGGGCCCGCCGCCCAGCGGGCACTGCAGCGTGGTGGGGCTCAGCTCTCAGCTGCTGGGGGCGCCGCCGCATGTCCTGAGTCACCACCCCCAGCCTCCTGTTCGCGTGTTCATACAGAGGCCGCTGCCTGCCCTCCGGCCAGTCCCTGTGAAGACAGTCTTGGCCGCCGAGCCTCCGAGTGGCCGGAGCACCGCAGCAGTCCGTCTGTCTGCCTCTGACCCGCCAGCAATCACATCTGTTTCATCCAGTTCAGCAAATTTATTTATTTCCAGCTCGCAAACAAAACATGCTGAGAAACTAAAGAAGTCTTTAAAAGTGAAAACACGTTCTGGACGGATATCTCGACCACCTAAGTATAAAGCTAAAGATTATAAATTCATCAAGACAGAGGATTTGGCCGACGGTCACCCATCTGACTCCGACGACTACACCGAACTGAGTGTGGAAGAAGATGAAGATCAGAGAGGAAGGCAGGCGCTCTTTGACTTGGCAAGCTGCTCCCTGAGGCCCAAAACTTTCAAGTGTCAGACGTGTGAAAAGTCATACATAGGAAAGGGGGGGCTGGCCCGGCACTTTAAACTTAACCCAGGCCACGGCCACCTGGAGCCTGAGAGGTTGCCATCTGAGAAAGCCAATGGGAGCGTGATCGCGGGCCCCACAGAGGGCAAGACCCGCAGCCTGGCGCCCCGGGGGCCGCCCGCGCCTGCTCTGCCAGTTGAGGAAGGGGCTGCGTCAGCACGGCGGGGCCTGCAGGTAAGCTTGCTGGCGGTGGTTGTGTCCTCGTTCCTGCACGCTGTCCTTGAGTTGACGATATGTGTGCATGGCTGCCGGGTGGGCACGGAGCAGCGTGTCTCCTGTCTGGGCAGCCTGGCTCACTGCGTGCCGTGGAACGCAGGCGCGGGTCCTTCAGGGCTGGTCAGGGAAATGAATCACAGCGCTCTTGCTGACGCCGACATGACCGTGGCCTTGGGAAGGTTTGCGTGGGGGTGCTGGTCCACAAGGCTGCTTCCTGGACCATCTGCAGTAACGGCCTGCTGGCTTCTCTCCCCGCTTTTCCCCTTTCGAAACTCACAAAGCAGATCCAGTCACCATGGATTTGCATGGCCATGTCAGCATTTATTTACTGAAACCCAGTGTGTGTGGGGTGAGCATTTGTGTGCCATGTGCACTAGTCCATTATTTAAAAAACAGCGTTGAGGTGTTTCCCTGGCAGTCCAGTGGTTAGGACCCTGAGCTTACACAGCATGGTTAATCTTCTAAAGTCCATCTCTCTATATATTTCCAAAGGATGACTTTTATGGTATTTGAGGTGTATCCAATAAGAAAAGTTTAGAAGTCGTGGGTGAATTATGAATTAACAAAGCTCAGATCAATTTTTAATATCCAGTGACCTCAGAAGAGTGTTTTGCTTCATTTTGGGCACCACTCCACGATCATGGTTTGTCAGCCCAGATTTGCAGGCTGGTGTTCATCTGGTATCTTAAAGGGAACCTTTGTTTAAGATGCATTGATTATCATTAATGTGTCTTGATTATGCCAAGAAGAATAATTTACAAGTTCCTTGCTTTGATGATGTTATTTCTGCTCTAAGGTTTTCATTATGGTGTATAAAGAATGATTATTTTGTTTTGGTTTGGATGTGCACCCCAATCTAGAATGGTCAGTCTGTGGAAGTTGAAGAAATGCTGGTGTCTGAAGCAAAAAATGGAAGTTTTTCAGCCCTTTTGGGATCAGAGAGACATCCCGGACCTAGAAGAAGCGGCTACTCCGTGGTCCCCGCAGAGCCCAGCACGGCTGTCCTGGAGCGGAGCAGCACGGCTCACCCGCCGGTGGGTGCTGGGGCTGCAAGGAGCAGGGCCAGGCTCCAGGAGGTGCGTCGCTCTTAGAGCCCCGTTCTTGAAACCCGTGTCTCTGGCATGGTATGTGGCAACTCTAGGTTTCTGAATTTCAAAGTAAAGTGCCCAGATCAACTCGAACAGTTCACCTGATGTGTAATGGGATGAATGCTCTATTCAAAGATAGCATTGCCCGGAATGATTCCTAGGTGTACCAGCTGCTTGCCTTGATAACTTGTAGAATAATTATAACTTGGGTTTGCGTGAAAGCAGTTTAGAAAAGAACAGAAATGGTGTTTTTTTGTGTGAAAAGTTTCAAGATGTAAAAGCGTGTTTTGGGTTTTAAACTCTAGAATCTCCATTCTAGCCTCTTGAAAGCAGGTTTATTGAATTTAGTTGGGTTGGCTTAGAAGAGTGGCACCCCAAGCTTTTGTTGTCTTTGGCGAGGATGTATTTATTTGCCTGCATCTTAAAGAAAATAAGTAAAAAAATAGCAAAGGGAAAGCACACATAAGTACATGAGACAACCAGCCCCAGAGAGGGTGGCTTTCTGGGCCCTGGGCCTCCAAACTACACAAGAGTGGAAAGTGGTTTTCAGAGAGGAAATGGCTTTCTAGAAAGCCTAGGAGGCTGTAGGGTCCAGCGGGAAATTTAAACCCGGGTGAATTAACTTTCCTTCCCATGGGCTTGTTACCAAGTCCTGGCTGAGTGAGTTTTAGGAGGAGGAGGTCAGGAGGCTTCTGATGTGATTGGCTCACTAACATTCGAAACGAGTGAATGGCTTCCATCCTGGGAGCACTTTCTGCTGGGTTCCAGCCACGTTCAGTTCACTGTGTGTCAGTAGCTCCGCTTAGATGAGGAACCGGAACCCCCGAGACGCTGCCCGCTGGGTCAGGTCAGTGAGGCCACTGGAGCGCGTGGCCGGGACCTGCAGCGCCGCACTGTCCCGCGGAGAATCAGGGACCCTCTGAGGAGCGCCTCTCTTGATCCCGCACAAGAGAAGCTCCCCCGAGATGGGCACTGGTTTACACATGACTGGGGGTGTCCGGTATCAGGCCCCGTCCAAGGTGTGGGGGGACACCGTGCCCACGACGCCTCTTCCCGTCACTCACTCCAGTCCCGTCCGAGGACTACACCCTCCTGCGCCGTCCACGCCCCCCAGCCCAGCCCCTCCCCAGGTCCTCGTCTCCTCCTGCCTGCCCCTGTACCTTGGTGTGGTCTGGCTGCGGGCTGCCTCGGGACTTGCTGAGTTTTCAGCTCGGGCACCAGCTGGTGAGCCCTGGGGAGCAGAAACCCATTTCCCCACCGTGGCTGTGTCCTCATCCAGGGCCTGGTACCCACTGCTCGCTCGGTGCTCCCGTTGGGAGCAAACTCTGAATGCAGAGTTGATCACAGGACTGGTTATGCATGAGCAAGTGAGCTGTGTAACAGGCGCATCGCTCCCAGTTGAGGGCTGCTTAGTCACTGAGGCGTTAGGGAACTTCCTGTCTCCTGTGGGCTGTGTTGCACCAGCTTGCTGGCTGCTGGGAAATTCTTTCAAAGATGTCAAACGTTTCTCCCGGTAGCTTCTCCACCAGTGTGACCGGGACGATCTAGTGGAGTTGGCTCTGCCTCGGCTGGCTCAGGTCGTGACCGTGTATGAGTTTCTTCTGATGAAGGTGGGTCTTCTTAGTGTTGCTAAGCGACCGAGGCGATGATCTGAAGTTATTTAGAAAGGCATCCTTTATAATATTTTCTTAGATGGAGCCAGGCCTTGGGAATCATCCCCTTTCCCCAGAGAGGGCTGAAGTGAGCCGGCTGGTCCGGCGCCCGGCACAGGCCTTCAGGCAGGCCCGCGTGGACTCGGTGTGCGTGGACTCCCCTTTTCTCTCGCACCCACGCCCCTGCCCACGCCTCCACGGCAGCCCCACCCCCAAGGAGCCCGCGCTGATGCGGCCTTGCTGCCTGCACCCGGGCTTCAGGAGCGCCCCAGGAGTGGGGACCCGGCCCTCCCCCAGCTGCGGGCCCCAGAACCTGCCTGTGTGGCCCTCGGGGCCTGTCCGTCCCGGTCCCCCTGCCACCGTCCTCCGGCGGCCCTCAGGGGCTGGCTTCCTGGGCCGCTCCACCCGGGCCGGCTGCTGCCCCACTGAGCCCAGTGCGGTGCACTCTTTGCTCTCGCTGGGGAGCGAAGGCCGAGTCTGCTGGCGGCCGGGGGATTAGGAATGCCCTTCCCGCCTTCGGATTCCTCTCTGTATTTTCCACAGCTTTGCCTTGGGTTGAAACATCTGTTTTTTTCCCCCGCTTTGTCATCTTTATCTTCACTGAGGTTGAAAAAGGTCATCTAGCAAAGCCTCTCTTCCCAGCTGTGTACAAGGAGTTTGAAGAGCTGCATAAAATGGTCATGAAGCTGTGTCAAGATCACCTCCGCAGCTCTGGACCCTGTTCTCAGGAGCCCCTGGAAGTGACCGACAGGAAGGTAACCAGCTCCGTGGGAAGCCTGGCCCAGAGCCGAGGGAGAGCTGCCCCTGAAGGAGGAGGACGGTGACCGCGTCGTGCGTCCTCATAGTCAGCTTCCGTTTAGCGCTTTCTTCCAAAAGTGATCCATGCTTTTGTCCAGAAAACTCAGAAATGCAGATAAGCCATCCTCCCACTCACCGATGATCACAGTGAATAGGTGGTGTCTTGTCTTCCTTATCTAGGTTTTTGCAAAGGGATGAATTACACAGGGACCAGCAGTTACTGTTTGTGGTGTGTTCACAGAGCTCCCATTTCAGTGTCCTTGGCTTTAGCTATTTTGAGTCCTTGACAGAAATATGCTGTGAACTGACGTGGTTTTACTTGTTTGGGATAAAACCTTCTGCTGGGCAGAGCATGTTTCCGTGGGCAGGTCATCCAGGGGGACTCCCTGTGCCCAGCTCGGAGACTCAGGTCCTCACCCCACCGACCGCCTCTGGCTGCGCCAACTCCCCACACCCTCCCACCTCGGCAGAGGGTGGCCCCGAATCATCGGTCTTTTCTGGCTTTCACAATGCTGTGCTTTTCAATAGTCTGGTTTTGCCACGCTCTTTTAACAACATGGGTGGGCGTGGAGGGTATTATGCTGAGTGAGAGAAGTCAGAGAGGAAGGCGAATGCCATGTCATCTCACATACATTTAGAATCTCAGAGAGGACAGCAAACCAGTGAATAGAGCAAGGAAGTAAGTAAACAAAGCGGGGTCAGGTGTATTAAAAAAATGCCCCTACAACAGTGAGCAACACTTAGGCCATGTTGACATAGGGGCTCCTAACGTTTGATTATACCGACGGTGGAGCTGCCTGCCTAGAAAGGGTAGTGTTTCAGTCATTACTTCTATGGCAAGAAGTATCTTGATCCACGCTGAAACATACCGTATGGGGTTTTTGGGTTGTCCTCATCGGTTTTCCGCAAATTCAACGCTTAGCATAAACTGGTGCGCGTCTGTGTCGTCGTGGGCTGCGCTGCGTCTTCGCTGCTCCGCAGGGGCCGCCCTGTGGCAGTGCTGGGCTTCTCGCTGCGCTGGCTTCTCCCGTGGCGCACGGGCTCCAGGGTGCTCAGGCTTCAGCAGCTGTGGTTCCTGGGCTCTGGAGCACAGGCTCAGTAGTTGTGGTGCTGGGGCTTAGTTGCCCCGAGGCATGTGGGATCTTCCTGGACCAGGGATCAAGCCTGTGTCTCCTGCATCAGCAGGCGAATTCTTCACCCCTGAGCCGCCAGGGAGGCCCTGTGTTTTACCTCCTTAAATTACATATATTTTTTAATGTAATGGATTTTTCGCTAAGCCTCACATAGATGCCCTGGTTGGCAGTGGTCACTTATCTGTTCATAACCTGCCAGTTGAGCAGGTATGGATGCCATCCAGGAGGAATAGTGGGCAAGAAAGTTACCGTGGTGTCGACTAACGTTACGCAGCTGTGATAGCAGTTCATCTTCATCCTTCCCGTTGTCTGCATGGCACCTTGCTGAACAAAGGGACTCCATAGGCTTAAACTCAGCCCTTTACTCTTAAGCGCAGACATGCTTCTGAATCTTGTCTTTTGAGTGAAGCATCTCTATGGGCCCCTTTCTTCTCAGGTTGCCGAGTCCTTAGGAATCACAGAGGAGTTCCTAAGGAAAAGAGAAGGATATGCAGACTGCGTTCCCGGCAAGTGCACCAGCCCGGAGCAGGCCCCAGCGGAGCTGGAGGGAGCAGGTCCGCAGAAGAGGGCGAACGAGGTGGGCATGGCCCGAGGGGCGCCAGGCCGCCATCCGGCCAGCGGGGAATTGTCAGGGTGGACCGCTGGGACTCCAGCACTTCTCCAGGAAGAAGAGGTGCTGGTTGGCCTGTTTCTTCCTAGTCTTAGCTGGTTGGGTCTTCTCTCCCTAGATTGCAGAGGATGGGCTGGCCTCAGTGAAAAGGACCAAGAGAGACGCTGTGCCCCAGGACCCCACGGAGTGTCCTGCTGAAGACGGGGGCCTGCAGAGGCTGGCCCCGTGTGTCCCAGCGGCCGGTGCGGGTAAGACAGCCCTCACGGTGTGCACCCCGGGGCTCAGAGACCTGCTGCTTGGCGGGGACGGCGCTCCTGTGGCTGCGTTTCAGAGACCCCTCTGGTTTCTCAAGAGTTTTACCCCAAGCTCCCGGTGTTTATTCCCAGGAGTCTCAGGTCTTTGGGGTTTTCTTGAGTCCTTTATTGGAATGAAGAGCTGCCTTGTGGTGCTGAGTGGGTTGTACCTGGGAGGGCCCCGAGGAGTTGGGGAGACCTGAGAGCAGGGACTGGTCCCAGGACACGTGAGTCCATGGCTTGGCTTTCGTGAAACTTGGCTGTCAGTGCCAGCTGAGAGTTAACATTGGAAAACAAGACACGTTCTAGCTTTTTCTTTGGTGCTAGCCAGAACGGATCCATGAGACACCTGGAATATATCGCAGGCGTAACTTTCCAAACTGTTACCACAGCTGCCTGATGACCTTACCTGATCCTTAGGTCTCTAATATAAAGAGGCCTCCTCCCCTTCAGAACTTGGGACTTAATTCTTCCAGACAGGAGGGCAGGTGTGTTCACTGAGAACAATGAGGGCTGTCTGGCACCTGTTTGGAACACAGCTCCCCTCGCCTCACAGGTCTGAGTTTCCTCTTAGCTTCATCCATTCCTGGAAGCCGCCAAGTAACGAGGAGGGCTTGTGTGTTTGTTTCCGGGCAGGAAGGTTTCTCTGGACGAGCTTGGTTTGGATAGTGATGTGTGACCAGCAACAGTACACAACTGACTCGCTTTTTCCCAACCGTCTAGGTTTTGTCCCTGGAGTGAATGGGGGCGCCTCTCCCTGCCCCGAGGAAAGCCCTGCGAGGCCGGCTCCCGAGCGCGAGGGCAGCGTGGCACAGGCGGGCCGCCGGCCGGCAGCACTGGCCGGTTGGGCAGCTCGAGGTGGGCCTGCAGACCCCACTGCCCTGTGCCAGGGTGCCCTGGCCCAGGGCTCCCCTGTCCCTTAGGGGAACCGGGGACACGGGCCCAGCACCAGCTGGCAGCACTCCCCGGAGAGAGTGTCCAGATGCTGGGGCTGGCCTGGGGAGCCCGGCTCTCTGCAGCGCCTGTCTCCAGCCTGGAAACTCAGAGGCAGGAAGTTTCCGCGAGGCGTGTGGCTCCCACCCGAGCAGCCCCGAGTCCAGCGCTGGCGAGGCCCCTGCCCTTCTGCCCAGGAAAGCGTGGTCCATGGACGCCATGCCAGCCAACTGTGCACACAGCACCGAGTCTGAGCGGGGCCTTGGCCCAGCCAGGGCAGATGCCGAGTCCTGAGGGGGCCCTGCAGGCCGCAGCGGGCCGGGACCAGCTGCCCTGAGAGGCACGCAGACCAGGAGCTGGAGGCAGTGCTGCCGTCCTGGAGGCCGGGGCTTTTGAACTCAGCGACGGGTGCCCCGCGCTCTTGTCTCAGGAACAGGACTCTGACGGGCTTCCCTTGTTCCATCCATGTTCTGTAGTGTCCGGGGAGGGGGGTTCTGTCACAGTGACGGACGCGGAGGGGCCTGCCCGCAGGTGGGCCCCCGGAACGGCTCCTCTGGAGGCTTGGAGACGCAGCCCTCTCAGTGAGATGGGGCCAGAGCCGCGGCCCTAAATCTGGGTAGATTTTACCCAGAGGTCTGTTTCAAGGAACGTGTATTCTTCTAATGTGAATACTGACACAAATGAACATTTTATTTATAAAGAATAACACCTTTCTACCTCACTGTCTACCTTTTTCTACATCTTGCTTGTTGTAATGATGGCAGATGCGTTACCTGGTGAAGGGTCCCTCTGCCCATCTGCCCCTGGGAGCCTCTGGCAGCTGTTGCAGGGGGCGCCGCTGCGCTGGTTCTGGGTTGCCTCCCCTGCCCCCCAGACACAGAAAACGACGTCCCCTTTCTCCTCGGCGATGTGCTGCTTTATAGCAGACTTGGTCCACACGAGAAGCTGCTTCTGGATTCAGTAAATAAATATGCAAGCCTGCTATCTGGGCAGCGTTTTATTGGGAAGTAGGGAAGGACGTTGTTTGTGCTGACACTGTGTTGTTTGTGGATAGGGAGAGTGAGCCACAGGACAGGAGCCGAAGCCCCTCCATGTCCCGCTGGTAAAGCCACTTATCAAGCAAGGTCTCTCCGTCTCTTCTTGGAATGTTTTCCTGGGCTCTACCACGGGGAGAAAGACAGGGCCATTTGTCCACATTCTGATGAGAGCATCGGAAGGGCACAGCTGTCCTTTCCCCACCCTGGCCGACACCATCAGGAGGGACCCTGGATGCTGGGGCCGGGGCTGTGGGCTGTGCCCTCCCTGTGCTGTGGAGGAGGGGGCTTTATTCTCAGGGAGTGGGTTGCCATGCCCACCTCCAGGGGATCTTCCCGACCAAGGGATCAAACCTGTGTCTCTCGTGTCTCCCAGATTGGCAGGCAGATTCTTCACCACTGCACCACCTGGGAAACCTCTGAGTTCCAAAGGGCAGGTTCAAACAGTTGCTAATCAGGGAAGTTGGACTGAGGGACTGGGCTGAACTGGATCGAGGAAGGGAGCGTATGGCATGACAAGGGAGAAGCTCTATTACTGAGCAACAATAGTGCAGCCTTGGGGCAGGGTCATGGTTCCTCCTCAAATGATCCGTTCAGTCGCTCAGTCGTGTCCAACTCTGCACTCCATGGACTGCAGCACACGGCTTCCCTGTCTGTCACCAAGCCCCTGAGCTTGCCCAAACTCATGTCCATTGAGTTGGTGATGCCATCCAACCATCTCATCCTCTGTGGTCCTCTTCTCTTTTCTGCCTTCAATCTTTCCCAGCGTCAGTATCTTTTTTTCTAAAGAGTCTGTTCTTCCCATCAGATGGCCAAAGTATTGAAGCTTCAGCACCAGTCCTTCCAGTGAATATTCAGGATACACAGAACAGTATCTTCGAGCTCTTCTGTTGGGTAGGTGTCCCAACAAATGGAACAAGTTAACTACTCGATGAAGCATTCTCCAGAGAGAAGGGCACCCCGTGACTCCAGATGGCCTCTGGCTTTGAAGCATGCGGGCCCTGCGGGCACCCTGGTCCTAATCAGAAAGCCCGCCCCCTTGGCCGTGAGGTGCCACACGCCCCGCGCCCGCACCCCGGCGGGGACACGCAGCCGCTCGTTGTTTATATTCGGCTGTGCTGGGCCTGCGGCTGCGCAGGCTCTGCTCTCGCTGCTGCCGGCGGGGCTCCTCTCGGCATGGGGCTCGGGCTTCTCGCCGCGCGAGTCCTCGTGGAGTTAGCAGTCCTCGGGCTCAGTAGCTGTAGCGCAGGGGTGTTATCGCCCTTTGCCGAAGCCCAGGACAGTTTTGAGGGCATTAGCCCAATGTGGCCCCCTTCCTTCACCTGACAAAGCAATTCTTTTCTACTTCACCCCAAACTCTCCAAGATTCCGGTGCACAGAGGCTGGGCTGCAGCATCAGCAGCATCGTTCATTCCCGTTAGTTCTCTCGGGCCACCTGGGTGTCCGTGGATGAGGTGTCGAGAAGACAGGCCATGTCCTGTAAAGGCCGAGCAGTTCTTCAGTGTCTCCCCTGAAGAGCATTTACTCTTTTTTAAAGACCCCATCCCAATCCTAAAAACTGACCCCATGCCTCTGAGGAGGCTGGTCCTGCCCACCTGGCTTGGGACCACAGCAGGGAGCCCTGGGGGCGGGATGCCCCTTCTTCTGAATGCCAGCCAGGCGGTTTCCAGGCTGCAGGACATCTGACGGGCTACTGTTATGATGGTTGGGTTTTAATAAATACTGCAAAGGAGAGGACCAAGAAGTTCTAAGAAATCTGCTTTGGAATGCTTTGCACGTGCCAACTTACACAGTGAGATTCATTCCAAATACACCCATCATATATAGTGGTTTATTTTGGGAATATTTTCTTTGTCTGGGAAGCACTTGTTCCTGAGCTGCTAGGACTTGAGTTTCGTGAGACTGCATCCCGTATCATATAGCATGACATTTCTCAGACTTCTGTTTCTGGGGGAGCAATGGCAGAACTGACCCCTAGTATCTGGTTGCAAATATTGCCAAACTAGGATTTAAACCAGAAGGACATTGAAGACACTTCCCTTGGCCTGTCATGGCCTGAGTACAAAGATGGGCAATGTTTTGGTAGCTAGTTTTCATTCACGTGATGCTGATCTTTATTCAGTGCCCTCTGAAGTATTTTAGACGCGAGCTGCAATTACAAAGCTAATGTGCATTCAGTCATGTCCAGCTCTCTGCAATCCCATGGACTGTAGCCCACCAGGCTCCTCTTGTCCGTGGAATGTTTCAGGCAAGAATACAGGAGTGGGTTGCCATTCCCTTTTCCAGGGGATCTTCCCGGCCCAGGGATTGAACCCAAATCTCTTACGTTTCTTGAGCTGGCAGGCAGGTTCTTTACCGCTAGTGCCACCTATTTTAGTGGTAGTTACGAAGCTAATACAGTCCCGCAATTTTAACAATACAAATATTAAACCAGGGATTTTCTATGCAGGTGGAATCTATGTAAAATAGACCTAATTGACAAAAACCAGATCACTCAGTCATTTAGTTGAGGAACTCATTTATTTCATGCAGAAGTCTTCATAGATGCCACATTCACAACAGGTGCAGACCAGGCTGAGTGGTAGACGGCGGGCAGCAGTAATCAATGTCTGGAGAGGCCCCGGAGAGCTGGTGGGAGGATCAAGCACAGGGCCCGACCGCCGGGTGCAGCCGGGGGGCGTGATCCCGGGGTACTGCCCAGCGCCCACCTAGAAGTCTGTCCGCCGGGGGGTCTGGAGCCCCGAGGCACGGGGGGAGGTCACAGTGCGCGGTGCCCCGTTTCCAGCAGCATGCTCTCCAGAAGCAGCCTGCTGCCGCCCTCCAGGTAGGGCTGGTGCAGCCACATGGACAGGTAGCTGAGGGCGAGGTTGCGGTCGGCCGTGTGTGCCAGGTGCTCCACCACCATGCGCTTCAGCCGGAGCTCCTGGCTGTACATGTCCGAGAGCTTGCGGGAGACCTCATCTGCAACGAATGCGGGCCCCCTTGAACAGCGGCATTTGCTGGAGGAGGAGCCCGAGGCTGGGACAACCCACCACTGTTTTGTTTTTTTTCCGCCCTGCTGCACTGCTTATGGGATCTTAGTTCCCGGACTAGGGATCAAACCCGTGCCCTCCGGAGTGGAAGCACCAAGTCCTGACCACCGGACCACCAGGGACTTTGAAAAGCTGCTCCTTAAAAGCCAGAGTCAACAGCAGAACTGGGAGGAAGATGGACTCTGGCCAGTGTAGATCAGGATCATATAACAAGGGAAATGAGTGTCATGGAATTAAAAAGCACCTGTAACCTTTTCTACGCAGCTCTTAGGAGCCTACAGTCACTACACAGAGCACATTCATCTCAAACTGACAATATTCAATGAACACGTTACATTAGGTGATTTCATCCTTCTCCCTTATTTAGAAGTGAGGTCTCAAAGCGACATCAAATAGTTTAGCCCTTCTTTTAAACTAACAATGCTAAAAAAAGCCCTTACTGCACAATTTACTCCTGTTTTCCCAGAAGCCTGCCTTCATGGGGCAGGCTAAAGTGACCCCCATTTACTTTTTAAACAAAGCAAAACAAAAAGTGAAAACCTATCTTTCTACAAAAAAAAAAAAAAAATCCTGCCTCTGCTGAGGAGGCTACGTTCATTCTGCCCATTGGCTTTAAAGGACTAATGGCAGCTTGCTTCATAGGTCTCTAATGATGTTTAATATTCTCTGCTGATTGTTGTTCAGTCACCAAGACGTATCCGACTCTGTGACCCCATGAACTGCAGCATGCCAGGCTTCCCCGTCCTTCACCATCTCCCGGAGCTGGCTCAAACTCATGTCCATTGAGTTGGTGATGCCATCCAACCATCTCATCCTCTGTTGTCCCCTTCTCCTCCTGCCCTCAATCTTTCCCAGCATCAGGGTCTTTTCCAGTGAGTCTTTGCTGGTTAGTAGGTAATTAAAGCTAAGAAGAAATGCTCATCTAAGATGCCTCCATTTCCCTCCCTCCCAATGGATCCTCCTGAATTGAATTTCGAAGTCTTGTCAGCTTTAGAGGGCCAGATCTAAATGACATGAAATGCTCTCAGGATCTACCCTTGAAAAGAAGGCAGAAAGGACTACTTACAAAAATGAGCCGTGGGCCACGTGTGGAAGAGTGGGGGGCGCTTCCTCTCCTCCCCATGATGGTAATCTTCTAGTTCACAAACGCCCTTGGTGGTTGAAGACAGCTTTTCCATCTTCATCTGTATTTTGGTCTGAAAAAGATATTAGACTATGAGAATATTATTTGAAATTCAGTCTTAGATTCAGTAACTCTGAAGATTTCAAAGCTAAGAAATGTAAGTCTGTTGAGATGTAAGTCCAATAACAACACCATTCACTCCATGTGCAGCAAATTTCTGGGAGATGGAGGTAAATGGTTGCTTCGATTTCACAAGTTTGGATTATTTCAGTAATAAACCCTGGATCTCCATTGCTGGAGAAAAGGAAGCTTGTCGAGTCCCACTTCACTGAACTCTCTGAACATCACTCACTTTTTAGCACCGAAGACCTAGAGGGGTGGCAAGGCAGGCTCTCCCTTTTATGAATGAAAGACAGAAGAGGCATTAAACGAGCTCACTTCTGACTCTGATGAACTGCCTTTACAGTTTGATGCCAAAAACTCAGCCTCTGTGCAACAGTGCTGAATCAAATCTCGGACAGAGTTTTGAATGAAGTAGAAAAGAATAGCTTTATTGCTTTGCCAGGCAAAGGAGGACATGGCAGCCTTTTGCTCGGAAAAACTGTGTGTCTGCAGCCCAGGGGTATTTGGCGAGGAGTTCACGGGATGGGGTTGCCAATAAGATTAGGGGGTGTGTAGGGCCTGGTCTCAGGTGGTCGGGTCTCCTAATCTTGATGAGTTTCTCGGGTCCCTTTAATCTTGCCTCAAGTAGTTTCTTGACTGCTCCTCTCTAAATTAGCAACTGCTGGAACCCACCCTTTGGAACTCAGGGAAGGTCAGGGAGGCTGGAGTCTTTTTTTTTTTTTAATTGTTTATTCATTGCAACTTTATTCAGTGCCTTTTGGCGGTGCTGGGTCTTTGCTGCTGTGGGGCTTTTCCAGCTACAGTGAGCAGGCGGGGCGGCACTCTCTAGCTGTGCTCGGGCTTCTCACTGCAGGGGCTTCCCTTGTTGCCAAGCACGGGCTCTAGCAGAGGCTCGGTAGTTGTGGCTCATGGGCTTAGCTGCTCGGCGGGATGTGGGATCTTCCCAGATGAGGGATCGAACCCATGTCTCCTGCATTGGCAGGCGAATCCTTTACCCCTGAGCCTCCGGGGAAGCCCTGAATTTATTTATCTGGCCGTGCCAGGTCTTAGCTGCAGCACTCGGGATCTCTGATCTTTGCTGCAGCACGTGGGATTGAACCCGGGTCCTCTGCACTGGGAGTGTGGCGTCTTAGCCACTGGACCACCAGGCAGGTCTCGAGACTGGGGTCTTGCCTACAAACAAGAAAGGTGGGACAAAAAGGCTTCCGTGACCTGCTTGGGTTCAAGTTCACTGAAACCTCTGAGGCTTGGTTTCCTTGTTGATAAAACTCTAATAACGAAAGGCAGCCCAGCACGCTGCACACAGGGAGGCAACAGCGACCGCGTGACGCTGATGGTGACTTGGTGCCCGTCAGGAGCTTGCTGCAGCGTGGACCGGCCCGACAGAGCGCCTGCTAACGCGGGGCCGGGGACTGAGTGAGCCTGTGGCGCGCCCGGTCGGAGCTGCGTCAGTGTTTGTGAAGACAGACAGCTGCGTGCAGTGACCAGGCTTTTGGACTTCACTAGCACAGCTCTGTGTGCGTGCGGGTTAAGTCACTCCAGTCGTGTCCAGCTCTGTGTGACCCCAGGGACTGCGTAGCCCACCAGGCTCCTCTGTCCATGGGATTCTCCAGGCAAGAACACTGGAGTGGGGTGCCATGTGCCCCGCCAGGGGACCTTCCTAACTCAGGGATCAAGCCCGTGCCTCTTATGTGTACCTGCATTGCCAGGCAGGTTCTTTACCACTAGCGCCACCTGGGAAGCCCCATCGTAGGTCTGTCAGACAACTCTAGGTCCCAAGTATGAAGGTAGCTTTATGTACACAGCGGGGTGTAAGAAAAGCTTTATCAGTCATCACAATCTGAATTCCCTGCACTTGGTCCTTCAAGCACTCTCTAACTACATGAAGCGGCTGAACTAAATTTAGCTAACATTAGTTTCTAAAGGCGGAGAAGGCAATGGCAAGCCACTCCAGTACTCTTGCCTGGAAACTCCCATGGATGGAGGAGCCTGGTAGGCTGCAGTCCATGGGGTCGCTAGAAGTCGGATGCGACTGAGCGACTTCACTTTCACTTTTCGCTTTCACACAATGGAGAAGGAAATGGCAACCCACTCCAGTGTTCTTGCCTGGAGAATCCCAGGGACAGGGGAGCCTGTTGGGCTCCTGTCTATGGGGTCGCACAGAGTCGGACACGACTGAAGCGACTTAGCAGCAGCAGCAGCAGCAGTTTCTAAAGGACCAGACTCTGTTCCCAAATCTTTCCAGGTTCGATATTTCATTTGGCCCAACCCCAGGAGATAGGACTCATCATTTCCGGATGACAGCTGGGGAAATTCTCAAGGTTGCTGAGCTCGGGAAGGACGAGGCCAGGCCTCGACACCCAATCCCCAGCCCTGCCCTCTGCGTCCTGCGGCAGCTCCCCGCTGCCACCTAACGCTAAGAAGAGCTGACAGGCTCGAGGGCAGCAAAGGAAACCCTGGAGGCTCGAGCCTGGGCTGGAGGGGCCAGCTCCATCCGGGGGCTCATTCAACAATAATGACACCGAAGTCACACACACCCACAGCCCTGAAGTGACACGCTCGTGGCTCCACATCCCTCCTAAAGGCAACAGCCCTCACTGTGAAATGTTCGTCCAGCAGAGGGACCCGGACACCTCCACCCAGGCCAGATTCAAGGCCGAGTCGAGCCCGGGAAACCATTCTCTCTAAAGGCTGGAGGAAAACAGGAATAATGCTATCAGTATCCTCATAACATCAACTTTGGTTTTGAAACTGAGTGAGAACCAATTCTCAAACTACTTTTTTTTTTTTTGCCCATTCTATGCAGCTTGCAGGATCTTAGTTCCCCAACCAGGGATTGAACCTGGGGCCCACAGCAGTGAAAACAGTCCTAACCACTGTACCACCAGGGAAGTCCCTCGAACCACTTAATTCATTTAAAACAGAAAAAATCCACTGGGGCAGAGAACTCTGGGGCCTGACAGCTAGCACCATGGTCAGCCCAGGCTTTGTCTGAAGGAAGGCCTTGGGGACTAGGGCCACTGTGGGGCATGCAGTCACCTCACACCTAGCGGCCACTTTCAGCTGCCCTGCCAGGCCACGTGCTGTGGGTGGAGGGGCCGGGCACAGGACGTGTCACCTGCTCAGTCCATCAAGCTGGGTTTTCTGGACCTTGACTCAAGTCTGACGCCCTTCCAGGCTGCCCCTCCTCTGCACGGTCCCTGGGGTGGGGAAGGGGTTCCCGTGGCACCAGACAGCCACGCGAGAACAGGGAGAGCGGGGACCACGCGAGCAAAGCCAGTCAGTCCCTCCCGCCTCGCCTGAAACGGGAGGCGAACAGCCTCTTCCCCTTGCTCCTGCCCAAGCCCTCCTTCCCCACCGAGGTGTGCATATGTACAGAGTTATAAACGAGGGAAGTACGTGCTAAAGAAAGCCAAATGGCATTTAGAAACAAAATTCTTCCCAGGTTTTTACGCTTTGTAAAAGTCGCGTTAGCATGTGCCCGAAGTGTTTCCTGTTCTGATCCAGCTGGGGGTTCTGTGAGATGTTTTGTGCTGAGACGGAGGCAGTAGGCCACGGATGAGGAAGTTCTGGTGCGAGTGTTGCCACATCGACCCAACAGACGATAGCCCGGCTGCCTGTGCTTCACTGTGTTGAAAGCATTTCAGTATACACAGGGAACTATATTCTATATGCTGTAACAGACCATGATGGAAAAGGATATGAGAGAGAGTACGTGTACGTGTGTATAACGGAACCACTTTGCTTTACAGCACAAACGAACACAACGTTTTAAACCAACTAGACTTCAACGAAGCAACAAAACCTGACAATTAAAAGCTGAGTGTGACCAGGAAATAAATATTTCAATGTAGGAACTCGGCCGTCCAGTTTTTTCTCTTTCAAGCAACGTGTGCACTGGTGTTTTGTCCAAACAAAACCACTTGCCAAAATCAAATGGGTTAATGTGCGGGGAAAAAAAATACACGTGGCCAGTTTTCAATTGGCTTTTTCTGGAAACTTGATTGATTACTCTGCCTGTGTTAATTCAGGAAGCCTAGGTCCAAAAGCTGAGGTCAATGACCCAATTACTGGAGAGGCAGCAGTGAACACAGAGATGCCACAGAGCAAACACCCACACGCCTTCCCCTCCAGCCTTCCTAGGGTGGAGCTGAGAACGAAGGGACCGACCACACAGGCCTGTCCTGTTTCTGCTTGAGCGCCACGCGTGCAAGGGGTCGGGAAGGCGGGCAAGTGTTTCTTGTCACAGCACCACCCAAAGGCGGTGTTACAAACCAGGACAATCACAAAAGCCTGACCGTTTAGAGGAGACAGATAACCGCCCCCCACGGCAAAATACCCTGAAGACAGTGCTGCACTGCGATCAAAGCAAAGGCGAAACCACCAAGATGTCCTCGGAGCCCTATTTATTTTTCTCATTTTCATGTTTCAGAAACCATTACACCTTATAAAGGATGTGCTTCTTTTCTGAAAAACTTATAAACCTATAGTCTGCCTTTTAATAGGTGGAATCCTGACTTTGAGCAAGTGGAATCTTGAAGAAATACAATGATACTCAACATATGCTGTTTAAAAAGATAAGGAAGCATGTCAAGCATTAGAAACACATCAAGAAATGTTAGAATATGTAGACGCTCTATGTGGAGAAGCTTTAGTTATCTGTGTTTAAGGTGTGTAAACCCCATCCCTGTGCCTGGTTGAGATGAACTGTTTCGTCCACACGTGGTGGCCAGCGTGGTGGGTAACGACATCCAGCCTTGAGTTAAACAACCCTTCAGAGCATCCCTTATGGGGGAGATCAGAGCTCTCAGGCCAGATCCAGCTCGGTCTATTTTTGTGCGTCCCTTGAGCTAAGAATGGGTTTTACATTTTTAAGTGGTTGAAAAAAAAATCAGAAGCAGAATATTTTATGTGACACATGCAAGTTGTATGAAATTCACAGTTCAGCGGCCATAAATAGAGCTCTGCTGGAATGCGGTGGCGCCCACTCGCCTCCAGACGGCTGCTGAGTAGAGGCGAGACGCCGGCAAGCCTAACCTGCTTCCCGTGGGGCCTGGGAGCGGGGACACTGCCCTGCGGCATGCAGATCAGAAGGACGATCAGGACAGCATCTCGGAAACAAGATTTATGGGGCAGGCAGAGCAAGAGACCAACGAGGAGGCGGAGGAGGGACAAACAGAATCTCGGAGGAGGGAAGTGCGGAGCCCCGGCGGGCGCCTGCGCACAGCGGCCCGGGCGGCGGCACCTTACCAAAGCTCCCAGGGTGGCCTGCAGCTCCTGGCACAGCGTCTCGAGCTCCATGCTGTATTCCAGGTGCTCCTTCTCTGCACAGTCGTCGGAAGCCAGGCCGCTGCTCGCTTGTTCTATCTTGTCTTTGCTCCTGGACCAGATGGAAAAGCGGGAACAGAACACACTCCATGAGGTTGCCTCCTTTAGTTAGGATGAACCCTGCTGCTGCTGCTGCTGAGTCGCTTCAGTCGTGTCCGACTCTGTGCAACCCCACAGACGGCAGCCCACCAGGCTCCCTCGTCCCTGGGAGTCTCCAGGCAAGAACACTGGAGTGGGTTGCCATTTCCTTCTCCAATGCATGAAAGTGAAAAGGGAAAGTGAAGTTGCTCAGTCCTGTCCGACCCTTAGCGACCCCATGGACTGCAGCCCACCAGGCTCCTCCGTCCATGGGATTTTCCAGGCAAGAGTACTGGAGTGGGGTGCCATTGCCTTCTCCAGGATGAACCCTAGAAAACTCAATATCCGTGTACATGGGTCATCATCGACAGTCTCCACTGGTGTCATTTCATGTCATCACGTTTACATGTTATTTACGCATAGGAGGAACATGTCCATCGCTGCTCGATTCTGCCCTAGAACAAAGTCAGTTCAATCCAGCCCTGTGGCGTCTTCAGTGGGCAAGACACAGTCATTTCCTCAGAGCCCGCCAGCTAGGAATGCATTTTGTAAATGAAAGCTGTGATCCACGGCACCTGAAATTAATCTAGTGGCTCCACAATCAACATTTAAGTGAAAAAATGAAACATTAGAAGATTATCAGAGAAGATCTTCTCGCTGTTCTTCATTTTGCAGTCCAAGTTTTTAAAAAGATTTTTGGAGCATACTTGATTTACAATGCTGTGTTAGTTTCTGCTGTACAGCAAGTGAATCAGCCATACACACACATACAGCCACTCTTTTTTAGATTCTTTTCCCATCTAGGCCACTACAGAGTATTAAGTAGAGTCCCCTGAGCTATCCAGTAGGTCCTTATTAGTTATCTATTTTATTTACAGTAGTGTGTGTGTATGTATCAATCCCAAACTCCCAATGTATCCCACCCCTCACCTCCAACTTCAGAGAGCATCTTATGGAGTCAGGTAAGAACTGCTTCATGGAACTTGCTGAGCAGGAGAAGGGACCAAAGGGCTGACATGTCTGATGTGCTTGGGAGAGCTGGTGAGGGCCAGGGGTCCAGCCCAAGAAGTTAAGACTCTAGACTCCGGCCGGTAGACAAAGATATGCAGCTTTGAGAAATTAAAACTACTATATATAGATCCACACTCATGTTTCTCTTCAGGTCATTTAAATCTTTCGCCTTTTACTAAAAGATTTCCATGGGTAGGAACAAGCTTGAGTCTTGATTAAATTTTTTGAGGCCTTCCGTAAGCCAGGCTGATTTAAAAAAAAAAAAACAACCCAAACTAAAAACATATATACAGGAAAGTGCAAAGAATAATAAAGCAAATCTTTCAATCAGAACTGGCAACGGCCAACAGTGTCTTCAAAACTCTTTTGTCTTTTTAAAAGAACTTGCTGAGGGAAAACACTCCAGCATGTCTCCTCTGCTCTAAACACCCTACCCCACGTCTGACTCCTGGTTGCCATAGGGAGATACCCAGGGCAAGGTCTGGGAGGGTCTCAAGCCCAGGGGCTTCTCTCCCTGTGGCATCTGGGATAAAAGCACAGGGCCCAAGGAAGCTAGGTTCCCCAACCTAGAAGCTAACCCAAACCCCTGTCCTTCCGGGTTTTTATGGAGGCTTCCTTACGAAGTCACAAGTGAATAAATGATTGGCCATCGGTGATTAACTCAAGCTCCCCAGAGTGCAGGTGAGGGGGCGGGGCTGACAGTGCCAACTCCAATTGCACGGCTGGTGTCCCCTCCTTAGGGGTTTTCCAAAAAGCCCCCTTATTAGCATAGGCTCAGATGTCTCAGGAAGGGGCCTGTTTAATCATTCTGGAGCTAATTCAGGAACTGGAGGACCAAAGAACAAAGATTACTATAACTAAACATTCTTCCATAGCTCGAGTCCCTAAGGAAATCATCAGGATTTTAGGAGCCATGTGCCAAGAACATGGACAAAGGCCAAATCTATGTATTTTCTAGTGATAGTCACAACACCACAGAAATAAAACGCAGCAGTCTGGAGATGAAGTGGTGCCTGCCCCACCGTCCCACTCAGTCCTCCCAGAAGGTACCAGTGCCTGAGTCTGTCTCCTCCCAATCCATTTTGATAATCTGACATGCAGATGTAACCATAAACAATTTGTAGCATAATTTTGTTTTTAAAATGCAAGTACACTTCATACCCGCAAGCACTGTTTTATCAGTTGCTTGTTCGCTTTATTTATCCACGTTGCTGGAGGCTACCTGGCCCACTCTAAAAGACGCTCATGAAATGTCTGCCCAATTGCTAAGGCGGGAGCACACAGAACATGTTCTGCCAGTACTTACAACAAACTGATTTTCATGTTGGCAATACTGTTTGCAGTAGCAAAACCTCCATCGTTGAGGGTTTCCCATTTCAGGATTAAATTATGCCAGTCGGCTGCATTGTCCTTAATTTTTCTTGCACTGACAGATAAGACAGGTTTTCTTGGCGTTACAGTTCCAAGAGTCTTTGCTAATAGGGAGGAAAAGAAACATCACTTTATGAAATTCAAGATCACAGTTGAGGGGAAAATGGTCCTTATGATTTGCGACAGGAAGACTATTTAAAACACTACATTGACTGGACAGATCGTGTTGTGGAAACGAAGACATGCGGATGAATGTGAAAGTTCCTGGGACGAGACAAAGAGAATTGTTTCTTCTTTTAAAGTCTCGGCAGATATAGCTGAGTCTTCTCGAAGCCTAAAGGCTCGAGACACTTTCACCCCGAGCACTCTGTGATGTTAAAATGAAAGTCGCTCAGTCGTGTCCGACTCTTTGTGACCCCATGGACTGCAGCCTGCCAGGCTCCTCCGTCCATGGAATTCTCCAGGCAAGAATTCTAGAATGGGTAGCCACTTCCTTCTCCAGGGGATCTTCCCAACCCAGGGATGGAACCCAGGTCTCCCACATTGTGAGCACTCTGACCACTTGCAAAGGTTGGGATGGAAGCAGAGCTGTAACTTTCTGCTGCCAGGCTCTGATGCCCCTGCCTTGGCGCTCCCATTCTCGAGCCTCAGGCATTTGCTCCGAGCCCTGTGGGTAACTGGTGCTAGTCACTCCAACACTGACAAGGCTGGACCCCAGAGACGCAGTGGTGGCCTCGACGCTGCCAACACATGGGGAGGTCCAAACTCCTTCAGGACCAGGCTCCCTCTTGGCCTTGCTGCAACCCCCACCTTGAAGCCCCCTGATCTCTAACTAAAATCAACTACTGGCAACTCTTAAAAAGTCCTCTGCATGTGCAGTTCTCTCTGCTAGAAAGTTCTTTCCTTCCTCAAAATAATGCTGCCCATATCCTGGGACTCACTCAGACCCCAGCTTCTGTGGGAAGCAACACCCAGACCACTCGGGCTGTCTGGCCCTCCCACCCCTCTATTCTTCTCTACTTAGAATCCCTCAGGGACTTCCCTGGTGGCCCAGGGGGCCCAGATTCGATCCCTGGTCAGGAAACTAGATCCCACATGCCACAAATAAAGATCCTACATGCTGCAATGAAGATCGAAGATCCCTCGTGCCGCAACTAAGAACACAGCCAAAAAAACCAAAAAATCCTACAAAGGCATCTCATGGGCCACAGGATAAGGTCCAAATTCTCAGAGAGGTCCTTAGGAATCCAGGAGACACAACTGTTTGGAGTATAGATTCTAAAGACCAGGCTGACTGGGTTTGAGTCCCAGCTCTGTTACGGCCCCCTGTGCAATCTTGGGTAAGTTAGTTAACCTCTCATGGTCTCAAAGTGTCCATCCGTAAAATGGGGATAAACTACATCTACTTCCGAGTTAGTGTGAAGATGAGATAATATACGCAAAGCTCTGAGGGCCTGACACACGGCGAGTATCCGACACAGCACGTGTTACCTCAAGGGCCTCTCCAGTGTTTTTTCCACCACCACCAAGCGGTGCATTCAACCCTGACACTGTCTACTGGGAGTCAGCATCAGATTCCGCAAGTTAACGGCTCGGTCCTGTAAGACTTCTCTCCCCTCCCTCCACTTCAGATCCCAGCTTCAAGTCTAGGTTGCCACCTGTGCCTCTGACCTACAGGGTCCCCTCCTGAGGTTTGATTGTTAGAGTGGCTCACAGAGAACTCAGGAAAACATCCTCCTTACTAGGCTACCAGGGAGAACCAGATGGGAGAGACGCATGGGCTGACGCATGTGGGCAGGGGAGCAGAGTGCTCCCCCTGCAATCCCAGCTGCTCACCAACCTGAACATTCTCACAACCCTTTACTCCTGAAAGTTCTCACAACCCTTCACTTTTGTGTTTTTATGGAGGCTTCGTTACATGGGCACAACTGATTAAATGAGTCACCGATGCGGCTGATTTAACTCCAGCCTCTCTCCCCTGGTGGTTGAGGTGGGTGGGACTGAAAGTTACACTTCTAATCACATGGGTGGCTCCCCCTTGACAACCAGCCCCCATCCTTAGGCTACCCAGGAGGTTCACTTTTAAATATCATTGATTTTTTTCATTCACTCTTTATTTAGACAACTGTCCAGTATTTCCTGAAATATAAATGCAAGTCAGGAGGCAACAGAACTGGACATGGAACAACAGACTGGTTCCAGATAGGAAAAGGAGTACGTCAAGGATGTATATTGTCACCCTGCTTCTTTAACTTATATGCAGAGTACATCATGAGACACCCCGGGCTGGAAGAAGCACAAGCTGGAATCAAGATTGCCGGGAGAAATATCAATAAGCTCAGATATGCAGATGACACCACCCTTATGGCAGAAAGTGAAAAGGAACTAAAGACCCTCTTGATGAAAGTGAATGAGGAGAATGAAAAAGTTGGCTTAAAGCTCAACATTCAGAAAACGAAGATCATGGCTTCTGGTCCCATCACTTCATGGGAAATAGAGGGGGAAACAGTGGAAATAGTGTCAGACTTTATTTTTGGGGGGCTCCAGAATCACTGCAGATGGTGATTGCAGCCATGAAATTAAAAGACGCTTACTCCTTGGAAGGAAAGTTATGACCAACCCAGATAGCATATTCAAAAGCAGAGATATTACTTTGCCAACAAAGGTCCGTCTAGTCAAGGCTATGGTTTTTCTAGTGGTCATGTATGGATGTGAGAGTTGGACTGTGAAGAGAGCTGAGCGCTGAAGAATTGATGCTTTTGAACTGTGGTGTTGGAGAAGACTCTTGAGAGTCCCTTGGGCTCCAAGGAGATGAGATCCAACCAGTTCATCCTAAAGGAGATCAGTCCTGGGTGTTCATTGGAAGGACTGATGCTGAAGCTGAAACTCCAGTACTTTGGCCACCTCACGTGAAGAGTTGAGTCATTGGAAAAGACTCTGATGCTGGGAGGGATTGGGGACAGGAGGAGAAGGGGACGACCGAGGATGAGATGGCTGAATGGCATCACCGACTCGATGGACATGAGTTTGAGTGAACTCCGAGAGTTGTTGATGGACAGGGAGGCCTGGCGTGCTGTGATTCATGGGGTCGTAAAGAGTCGGACACGACTGAGTGACTGAACTGAACCACATTACACCAGACATGGGGGAGGAAGTGAGGGAACTACATAAACCAGGACCATTTCCATAGAACTTAGTTTCCAAAGAGGAGGTGGATAACAATTAGGTGATTATCAGGTTTTTTTTTTTTCTTTTTTGGCTGCACTATGCGGCATGTGGGACCTTAGTTCCCAGACCAAGGACTGAACCCAAGTCCCCTGAACTGAGACTTAACCACTGGACCGCCAGATAAGTCCCTATGATCATTAGCTTATATCATAAATGCCAGAGAATAAAACAGGGTCTTGTGTTAAGAGTAAACCCCGAAGACACTGTCATTTAGGCTGAAACCTAAATGATGAGAAGTCGACAGCAAGGACCCTAAGTGAGAATGAGCTTGGTGAGTGTGAAACAAGACCCATGTGGCTAGAATGAAAAGGAGAGAGAGGGAGTAGCAGCTGAGGAGGCAGTCAAGACAGCCAGAAACTTACAGGCCAAGGTAAGACGTTTGGGTTTATTCCAAGTCAATGAAAAGCAAGCAGGAAGCTTTGAGTAGCTACATGACCTGACGTAGGTTTTTAGAAAGTCAGTTCCACCAAGAAGTCTTCTTGGATCCCAAGGTTAGGTTAGGACTTACTGCACTCTATACCTGAACACCCTCGACTTCATTAAGCTTCATTCATGACACTCACCAACGCAGTGTATTTCCTTGTTTAATGCCTAATACATTCCTTGACAGCCTAAGGTCCAACACAGTAACGACAAAGGCGGTCCTGTTCCCTCTTACAACTTCAGCACATAGTGAAGGAAAGTCGATCAGTCGTGTACGACTCTTTGCGACCCCATGGGCAAAGATCCCAGTCCATGGGACCCTCCAGGCCAGAATACTGGAGTGGGTAGCCTGTTCCCTTCTCCAGAGGGTCTTCCCAACCTAGGGATCGAACCCAGGTCTCCTGCATTGTAGGCGGATTCTTTATCAGCTGAGCCACAAACGAAGCCCTCAGCACATAGTAGGTGCAGACTAGAATGTGTTAAATGGAGAAAAAAATCTCTTACCGCCTGTACCACGATCGTCTAAGGAGTTCCCTTACCGAATAGGGGCTCCTTGAGGGCGAGGAGCACTTGAGAGTCATCATTTGTCAGCACGTATTTAGGAACCAAAAACAACACTCTGACTTCAACTCAAACGAGATCAGGTATCAGCCACAGAGCAGGACAGCAGGAGAGCGGGATCTTACTTATTCTCTCCAAGCCTCGACTTCCCACCTGTTGATGACCCTTCAAGGGATCGCGGTGAGGCTCCGTGAGCACTCGCTGAACGACAGCCTTTATTACAAGCAGAAAAAACTCTGTGGCCGGGAACTCTGACTGACGGGATTTCAGAGAAAGCGCTCTGCTGTCGCTAATTTATAACGACAATTTGAGTCTCAGGATCTGCTGACGCTCCTTTGTATCATTTTGGCAAAACTGACTTCCAGGCCGACTGCGGAGCCTGTGCCGGGGCCAGCGGGCTGGGCCGGGGCCAGGCATGAATCGGCACGCAACCCGGGAAACTTCCGGCCGCGGGCCCAACTCCAAGACCAAACGGCACCACTCGCACCCTCCCGCTTGGGAAAACCGTCCCTTCTCACGCACCTTCCATGCCTTCCGCAGGGATCCCGGGAAAGAGACCCGAAGCCCCGCCTCTGGAACCGGAAGTCCTCTCGCGTCACTTCCGACACGCCCACCGCCCCTAGACCGGGCTCAGCTGCTCTAGCCGGCGGCGGAGCCGGGTGTTCCTCGGCGGTGCCCGTCCCGTTGCCCAGGGAACGGGCTCCCGGCAGTCCCCGCGGCCTGGAGTCCGTCCCCACCTCCTCCGGCCCGGCGGGGCCGACGAGTCCGGAGGGGCAGCCGCGGGAGGTGAGTCCCGCCGCGCCGCCCGGCCCCGCGCTCCCCCGCCCGAGCCGGGCTCCCGCGCCTCAGGGTCTCGCGGCCCGTCTCGCCCCCGTTCCCGACCCCCGTCTCGCCGCGCCAGGTGGCCGAGGCCGTTGCCGAGGCGCACGCAGCGTCGGGCCCCGTTCCGGGCAGAAGCGGGCGGCCGGCTGAGGGAGCCGTCGTCGCCCACGGGTCCGCCGCCCCGCGCGCGCGGCTCGCTCGCCCCTCGGTTCCGCGCCTTGCCTCTGCCGGGCCGCGCCCTCGCGCCCCGCCGGCCCCGGGTGCCGAGCTCCAGGGTCTTTCTGAGGGACCCTGCGCCCTGTCCCCCCGCCCGAGCCTCTCATTCCCGGTCCCTTCATCCGCCCACCGGCGCCTGGCTCCAGGCCTTGGCTCGTACCCAGTCGATGCTAAGTGTTCGTTAAATGGATAAGTGAGCGACCCGCCTCTCAGTCCTTCTTTAAGGCCTCAGGCAAGATAGTGAGTGCAGGGTGAAGAGTGCGGCGACCCGGCCCATAGCGCTGCCCCTTCCTAGCCGTGTGCTCAGGGCAAGTGATGTCTCCGTACACTTGAGTTTCGCCGTCAGTAAAGGAGGGATTGATTATAGTTTCCAGCGCTGGCTGGGTGAGAGGATTAAATGGGTCAGTGCTTGTGAATTGCTCAGCACCGTGGCCGGGCGCTATGCATTTCAATAAAGGCCAGCTAGCCCCTGTGGTCCTTACCCGCACACCCTACTTACTTTTCTCTGCTCTTTTGTTCTTCATCCCTTTTCTTGCTGAGATTCAGGAATTCCGTCCTGTTGCTTCTGTTGACATTTGTTGGCAGAGTGCGGGGTACCAGCTTGGCAGCACCCTTGCCTTATCTGCTGGAGTGATCAGTTGCACTTGAGCTTGACTTCCTCCTAGTAGCCAAGGTCTTGAAAACTTTTAAGGAAAGGAGTTCTGGAAATCCCCAAACCCAGATCCCAGGATGGACAGAATCTGGGAATAAAGTCACTGTAGCCCTTGTGTTCACCAGTCCTTCTGGTCCCCTGAGCTGCAAACCACTTTGTACTTTCTCTCACCTAGAAGCTACAGAGCACCTTGGTGAAGCTCTGATTTTCTTTTTTTTTTAACATCCCTCGTTGGTTCATTCAGCAGGTAGTTATTTGGTGCCTGTTGTATGCCAGCCACAGTACCAGCTTCTGGAGACGCTGTGGTGGACCAGACAGACCCAGTCCCTGTCCCCAGGGAACTTTCCACCTTGAGAACCAGCAGGTATAGGTACAGAGGATGCTCTGCTGGAGTTTTCAGGACTGGCTTGGAGGCTGGGGTGGAATAAGGGTGGTCCTCTTCTGAAGGAGTGACTAGTAAGGAGCTTTTGTTAGATTTAAGTTACTTTGTAGTCTCATTGTCTCCTGTTGGATTTGTTTTCCATTTTCTCTAAGAGAAATTAGACTTTAAGTTTGGGGAAGGCCTCATTTTATCTTAGCTTCTGTGTAGTTTGGACAAAATGGCTCCTGGAACTTAATGGGGAAAAGGGAAGGAAAAAGGCATCAGGCAGAGTAGCTGACTGAACTTAGAAAAGTGGAGAATGGATTGGAAAACAGTTACTCATAACAAACAAATTTGGAGTCAGGCCTGGAGAGATGTCTAGATACAGAAGAGCCCAAGAGCGTGGTAGAATCCAAGGGAGTAGTTGATGGCTCTGTGAACTGCTGAGGCAGAAGTGAGCTGTCGTTCGAAGCGTGTGTCAGTTTTAAATGAATGTATTCTTTGGACCCAGACAGACATAAAGAGACCATTGAATTTTTGCATAATGATGGATGTAAGTGATGTGGAGTGGTTTTATATGTTGTTCTGCCATACCTCAGGAATTCTGGCAGTGTTTAAAGAGAGATTAATTCAACAGATATGTGTTGATTGTGCCACACTCCCTGGTGGTCTTTTGGAGATGAGCAGAATGTAGATGAAGACTGGCAGGAAGCCACCGAGGAGGATAGAGAGCCAAGCATGTGGTAACTGCGCTCATAGCGTTCTGTGAAGGCAGAGAGACACCAGCGGAGGGTCAGAGGGAGTCTGAAGGCTTCCTGTGGGCAGCGTGTTCTTACAAGATATGTGTGGGGGATGGGGAAGGAACAAAAGGGACTTTGCAAAAACCGTGGGTGTTCGGGGCTGTGGTGGCAAGCTACTGTGGCTGCAGTGTGGGGTATGTGGAAGGAAGAGTGGCCTGAGATGAAGCTAGATACAGGCTGCCTTGTTAAAATGCTCAACTTCATGCGCTGATCAGACTTCAGCCTCTGAGCACTGGCTAACTAGCAGGCTTGGGATCAGGGAAGTGACCGAATTTCATCTGAAAGATGAATGACTGCCTCCATCTCATTATGTTCAGCCACAGGTTTTATGTGAAGTCAAGTGGGCCATAGGAAGTATCACCAGGAACAAAGCTAGTGGAGGTGATGGAATTCCAGCTGAGCTATTTCAAATCCTAAAAGATAATGCTGTTAAAGTGCTGCACTCAATATGCCAACAAGTTTGGAAAACTCAGCCAGTCTAGGACTGAAAAGGTCAGTTTTCATTCCAATCCCAAAGAAAGGCAATGCCAAAGAATGTTCAGACTACCACACAATTACATTCCTCTCACATGCTAGCAAAGTAATGCTCAAAATTCTCCAAGCCAGGCTTTAACAGTATGTGAACCATGAACTTCCAGATGTTCAACCTGGATTTAGAAAAGGCAGAGGATCCAGAGATCAAATTGTCAACATCTGTTGGATCACTGAAAAAACAGAGTTCCAGAAAAACATCTGTTTCTTTTTATTGACTATGTCAAAGCCTTTGACTGTGTGGATCTTAACAAACTGTGGAAAGTTCTTCAAGAGATAGGACTACCAGGCCACCTTATCTGCCTCCTGAGAAATCTGTATGCAGGTCAAGAAGCAACAGGTAGAACCAGACACGGAACAATAGACAGGTTCCAAATTGAGAAAGGAGTACCTCAAGGCTGTATATTGTCACCCTGCTTATTTAACTTATATGCAGAGTACATCATACGAAATGCTGGGCTGGATGAAGCACCAGCTGGAATCAAGATTGCTGGAAGAAATATCAATAACCTCAGATATGCAGATGACACCACCCTTATGGCAGAAAGCAAAGAAGGACTAAAGAGCCTCTTGATGAAAGAGAAAAAAGAGAGTGAAAAAGCTGGCTTAAAACTCAATATTCAGAAAACTAAGATCATGGCATCTGGTCCCATCACTTCATGGCAAATAAATGGGGAAAAAATGGAAACAAGTGAGAGACTTTATTTGGGGGGGCTCCAAAATCACTGCAGATGGTGACTGCAGCCGTGAAAGTAAAAGATGCTTGCTCCTTGGAAGAAAAGCTGTGACCAACCCAGAAAGCATACTAAAAAGCAGAGACATTACTTTGCCAACAAAGGTCCATCTAGTCAAAGCTATGGTTTTTCTAGTAGTCATGTATGGATGTGAGAGTTGGACCATAAAGGAAGCTGAGCACCAAAGAATTGATGCCTTTGAACTAGGGTGTTGGAGAAGACTCTTGAGAGTCCCTTGGACTGCAAGGAGATCCAACCAGTCCATCCTAAAGGAAATAAGTCCTGAATATTTATTGGAAGGACTGATGCTGAAGCTCTAATACTTTGGCCACCTGATGGGAAGAACTGACTCATTTGAAAAGACCCTGATGCTGGGAAAGATTGAAGGCAGGAGGAGAAGGGGATGACAGAGGATGAGATGGTTGGATGCCATCACTGACTCTATGCACATGAGTTTGAGTAAGCTCTGGGAGTTGGTGATGGACAGGGAAGCCTGGTGTGCTGCAGTCCATGGGGTTGCAAAGAGTGACGTGACTGAACTGAACTGATAAGATTTTAATACTTAAAAGAATAGTGGATGTTGTAGCCAGAGTTTAATAATAGACTGTACAACAGGGAGACTAATTACCACTTCATAGAGATTTTGGAGAGAATCCTTAAACCATTAGATTTGTCAGGGTGCTTTGGCAATTTCCAACCTTTGTACTAAGTGGATAATTTAGACCACTGTACCCAGCAGGTGATTTTTAAAAACTACCAATCAGGTATTTGGGTGCTATCAGTCAGTGTGAAGTCAGCTACCACCTTCCAGATGTGTGGGTTGTGGTTATAATGGGGGAGGGAATTATCCTGTCTTGAGGAAGAATGTTGTGATTTTTATATGTTTAATGGAAATATCCATGACCAGGGAAGCATTATTGATTTTAAAGGTCAGATTGAGAATATTCTTTTGCAGTAAGACCTGAAGTTAACTTTTTAAACTTTTTCATTCAACAGATTGGTATTGAACGTCTACTCCATGCCAAAGGTGTCATTAGGTACTAGGCTTTTCACTGGTAAACAGGAGAGAATTAGTGTTGCTTACAGTCTCATCAGTGAGACAATCATTAAACTGTTTATCAAATAAAGTAATTAAAAGTGTGATGAGAATTATGAAAGACAAGATGAAAAGTTGAGGGATGCGGGGACTGATGGACACTGCCAGTGATCTGGTCAGGGGATGTCTTTCTGAAGCCAGATGTGTGGAGTGAGATGCAAGGTGGTGGGGAGCAGGGAGGATAGTCATTTCTGAAGCCCAAGGAGGGAATAAGTGGGTGGTAGAGGCAGAGCTTAGAGGATGAGTGGGGAGAGGTGGACGTGTGGTGAGGGAGCTGGGAAGGGGTCAGGCCACACAGGGCCTTGTCGGCCACAGAGAGATATTTGGCTGACTCAAAGCGCTAGGAAGCCCCACCGAAGAATTTTGAATAGGGTGAGTGATCCGAGAGCTCGAAGAACTTTAAAAACAAAACGAAACAAAACATTTTTTCGGAGCTGTTTTAGGTTTACAGCAAGACTGAGGGGAAGCTGCAGATATTTCCTTATACTCCCTGAAAGTGAAGGTGAAAGTCGCTCAGTTGTGTCCGACTCTTTGTGACCCCATGGACTGTAGTCCATGGAATTCTTCAAGCCAGAATACTGGAGTGGGTCGCCTTTCCTTTCTCCAGGGGATCTTCCCAACCCAGGGATCGAACCCAGGTCTCCCTTCCCCTGCACATGTATCGCCTCCCTTATTAGCACCATCCCCCACCACAGTGGGACATTTGTTACAGTTGGTGAACCGGCATTGATACAGCATTATCACCCACAGTCCATAGTTTTCCTCAGGGTTGGTGGTGTGCATTTCATAGGTCTGGACAAATGTATGGGGGCATGCGTCCATCATTATGGTGTCAGTACTTTTGCTGCCCTAAAAATCCTTTGTGCTCTGCCTACGCATCCCTTCCGTCCCCACCCAAACCTTGGCAACCCCTAATCTTTTTACTGTCTTCATAGTTTGCCTTTTCCAGAAGGTTACATGGTTGGAATTATACAGCAAGAAACCTTTTCAGATTGCCTTCTTTCATTTAGTAATGTGCACTTCAAGTTCTCCATGTCTTTTCATGATTTAATAACCCATATATTTTTAGTGCTGAATAATATTCCAGTGTCTGGATGTACCAGAGTTTGCTTATTCATTCACTTACTAAAGGACATCCTCATTGCATCCAAATTTTTACAGTTATGATTGAAGGTGCTATAAATACCCTGGTGAAGGTTTTATGTGGATGTAAGTTTTGGACTCCTTTAGATTAGTACCAAGGACTGCATTGCTGGATCATATGATAAGATTATGTTTAGCTTTATAAGAAGCCTTCATATTGTCTTCCTAAGTGGCTGTACCATTTTTTATCCCCACCAGCAATGAATGAGAGTCCTGTTGCCCCATATTCTCAACAGCATTTGGTGTTGTTAGTGTTAGAGATTTTGGCCATTCTGCTAGGTTTATAGTGGTATCTTGTTTTAATTTGCATTCTCCTGATGACATATGATGTGGAGTATCTTTTCATAGACTTACTTGATATCTGTGTATCTTCTTTGGTAAGATGTTTTATTAAGATCTTTTGCCCATATTTTAATTGGGTTCTTGAGTTTTAAAAGTTCTTTGTATATTTTGGATAGCAGCCCTTAATCAGGTAGGTATGTTGCAAATATGTTTCTCCCAATCTGTGACTTGTCTTCTCCTTCATTTGCATAGTCTTTTGTAGAGCAGAAGTTTTTAATTTTAATGAAGTCTAGCTTATCAGTTACTTCTTTCATGGGTCGTGCCTTTGGTAACGTTATCTAAAATGTCATCACCATACCCAAAGTCATCTAGGTTTTCTCCTATATTGCCTTCTGGAAGTTTTATAGTTTTTGTGTTTTACATTTGGGTCTGTGATCCATTTTGAGTTAGTTTTTGTGAAGAGTGTAAATTCTGCGTCTAGATTCACTTTTTTCCCTGTGGATGCCCAGTTGTTCCAGCATCATTTGTTGAAAAGGCTGGCTTTGCTCCGTTGTATTGCCTTTGCTCCTTTGTCAGAGATCAGTTGGCTTTGTTTATGTGGGTCTGTATCTGCACTTTCTCTTCGGTAGATTCATTTGTTCTTTCGCCAGTACCACACTATCTTGATAATTGGTGCTTTATAGTAAGTTTTGCAGTCAGATCATATCAGTCCTCAAACTTTATTTTTTTTTTCCCATCAATATTGTGTTGGCTGTTCTGGGTCTTCTGACTCTATAAAACTTCAGAATTATTTTGTTGATATCCACAAAATAACTTACTGGCATTACACTGAATCTGTAAATCAAGTTGGGAAGAACTGACATCTTGACAATATTGAATTTACTTAACTATGAAATGGGATACTTCTCCATTTATTTAGTTCTTTGATTTCATTCCTGTGACTTTTGTAGTTTTCCTTGCATAGCTCTTTACATATTTTGTTAGATTTATACTTAAGTATTTTATTTGGGGGGATGCAAATGTAAATGATACTGTGTTTTTAATTTAAAATTCCACTTGTTCATAGCTCCTATATAGGAAAGTGATCGACTTTTGTTACTCTTGTATTCTGCAACCTTGCTATAATTGCCTATTAGTTTCAGGAGTTTTATTATTATTATTATTTTGGATTTTCTACACAAATGAACATGTCATCTGCAAAGATAATTTTATTTCTTCCTTTTCGGTCTTACATTTCCTTGTCTTATTGTGTTAGCTAGAACCTCCAGTATGATATGGAAAAGGAGTGGTGAGGCGGACATCCTTGCTTTGTACCTGGTCTTAGTTGGGGGAACTTTGAGTTTCTCACCATTAAGTATGATGTTAGTTGTTGGGTTTTTTGGTAGATATTCCTTATCAGGTTGAGGAAGTTCCCCTCCATTTCTGGTTTACTGAAGCTTTTTGTCTTGAGTGAGTGTTGGAGAGCTGATACTTCTTGCTCCATTGGGAATTCACATCCATGTGTATTACTCATTTAAAATGTCCAATTCGGTGTTTTTTGGGATATTCATAGAGTTATGCTGCCACCACTACAATCAATTTTAAGACGTATTACCCTAAAAAGACACTCCAAACCCTTTAGCAACCATCCCCACCCTCAGCCTTTTTTCCTCCCAGCTCTAGGCAGTCACTGGTCTACTTTCTGTCTGTAGACAGGCTTACTCGGGCCATTTGCGTATTTCATCTTGGTGGAATCATCCAGTGCATGGTCTTCCGTGTCTGGCTTCTTTCACTAGGCATAATGTTTTCAAGACTTATCATATTATAGTGTGTATCAGTACTTCATTCCTTTTTATTGTTGAACAATATATTCTGTTGTATGGATATACCATGTTTCGTTTATCCATTCATCGATTGATGGACAGTTGGGTTGTTTTACTTTCGTTTTATGAATGGTAATATTTTGAAATTATTTAAGTTTTGTGTAGACATATGTTTTCATTTCTCTTGGGTATGTAATTAGGAATAGAATTCCTGGGTCATATGGTAATTCTGTGTTTAACCTTTTGAGGAACTGCCAGACTTTCCCGCAGTGACTGCCTCCTTTTATTCTCTACCAGCAATGTATGGGGCTTCCCAGATAGTGCTAGTGGTCAAGAACCCACCTGCCAGTGCAGGAGACGCAGGAGATGTGGGTTTGATTCCTGGGTCAGGAGGGTCCCCTGAAGTAGGAAGTGATAACCTGCTCCAGTATTCTTGCCTGGAAAATCCCATGGACAGAGGAATTTGGCAGGCTCCAAGCTGTGGGGCCACAGAGTTGGACACGACTGAGTGTCTAGACGGCAATGTATGAGGGTTCCAGTTCTCCACACCTTTGTTAACACTTACTGTCTCTTGATTATAGCCATCCTAGTGGATGTGAAGTGATAATGTCATTGTGGTTTTGTTTTGCATTTTCCCTGATGATTAATGATGTTGAGCATCTTTTCTTGTGCTTATTGGCCATCTGTATGTCTTCTGTGGGTAAATGTCTATTCAGATCCCACTGTTCACTTGCTCACTTGAAAATTATCTTTTGATTATTGAGTTTTAAGAATTTTTCATGTATTGTGGATATAAGTCCTTTGTCAGATAAATGATTTTTTCCCAGTATGTTGGTTGTCTTTTCTCTCTCTCTCTTTTTTTTTTTTTGCTGCACTTTGCAGCATAGAGGGTCTTAGTTCTCCGACCAGGGATCAGATTTGTGCCCCTGGATTGGGAGTGCAGAGTCTTAACCACTGGGCCACCAGAGAAGCCCCTCTCTTCGTTTTTCTTTCTTTAGTTTTGGCTGTGCTGGGTCTTCGGTGCTGCGCGCAGGCCCCCTGCAGTTGTGGTGAGCAGGGGCTGCTCTTCGTTGCAGGGCCTCTCATTGCCGTGGCTTCTCCTGTTGCGGAGCGTGGGCTCCAGGCACATGAGCTTCAGTAGTTGTAGCACGCAGGCTCGGTAGTTGGCTTGTGGAATCTTCCAGACCAGGGATGGAACCCATGTCCCCTGCCTCGGGAGGTAGATTCTTCTCCACTGTACCACCAGGGAAGTCCATCTTGTTACCTTTTTTTTGATGATGCCTTTGGAGCGCAAAAGTTTTTAATTTTGGTGAAGTCGGAGAGCTCGCTGTGCCTGCTCTGTGTGAGCATCGACTCCCAGGGCAGCGGTGGAAGCAGGAGAGCAGCTGTTCAAGGACCGCACGGGGGTCCAGGGGAGAGGGGTGCTGGCTTCAGCTTGGGCATGGCCACAGAGCTGAGAAGGGGCCAGCGGGAGGCAGCTGGGAGGCAGGGCTGGTGGGACACGGTGAGGGATTGCTGTCTCGGGGAGGAAGGGAGGGAGATCAGATGGGTGCTAGGACTCCAGCTTAGATAATTTCAGTCAGCCGCCTGTCGCCTGCTGTAGAATTACGGTCGTTCTTAATGGGGCTTGGCAGGTGAGTCCTGTAGTCCCTTCTCACACACTTGAAGTGGCTTTTGGTTGTATGATCACTCATTGTGCCAAGGAGCTGGTCCAGGGACCCTGACCTTCTGTATTATCCTCTCACATCTCCTAAGCCACCTCCAACAAACGTGCTGTGTACGTCTGAATAGTGTGCCTGCCCTGCAGGTGCAGCTTTGAGGCGAATCCTCTGCGCCCCTTCTAACCCCTCGGAGACTGCAGTCTCCAAGCCCCTTCTGTGTGGAGATTGTGGAGCTCTCAGCGAATGGTGTCAATTCAAGTGAATGAGTTTTTGAAATCTAAATGTCATAATTTGACAGAGCTACTTTGAGGGAAAAGGCTTTAAAGGAGGAAATACTGTATTCGCTGACATTCGAGAAGTGCTTAGTACTTCTGCCTGCTTCCTTGGAGACCTCATCGGCTGGAGCAGAAATTAAAACACCAGGAAAATTTCGGTTTTTGAGTCTACTGTGTTCTCCGTAGTTTTTTTAAGTATAGTTATTAAAAATCTTATTCTAGGGGAGTATTTAATGACGTGGCAAATGCTCATGATTTATTAAGCATTTATAACGTAGCATCTCTCTGATGGGCTTATGAGTGGCATTTATTTCATTCTTTGTACTTTCCTGTATTTCCACAGTTTTTGAGGGTAAGCGTTTCGTTTTTGCTTATTTCTGGTGGGGGCTGTGCTGGGTCTTCATTGCGGTGCGGGGGCTTCTCTGATTGCGGCGCGGGCTTAGCTGTCCTGTGGCCTGTGGGATCTTCGCTCCCCAGCCAGGGATCAAACCCATGTCCTCTGCATTGCACGGCGGAATCTTAGCCACTGGATCACCAGGGAAGTCCCGATAGAGAACATGTGTAACTTGTAATAAAATAAACTTTTAGTTTGAAAGTGCTGTGTGAATTGGGGTGCGTCCGCGCGCGCGCGCGTGAAGGGAGCCCAGCTGCCCTGCTCCTGTGCTGCCCTTTCCTTGGAGACGGAGCGGAGACCGTGGGGACGAGGCCCGCGTTTCTCGCCGGTGAGGCAGAGGTGGCAGTGCTCAGGGATGCCTTGCCTCCTGAGGCTTTTGGTGCGGATTCGATGAGTTCGTGTGCTGAAATCGTTCCCGCTAAGCACTTAAGCTGCTGTCACACTCCTGCTATTTGCGCTGTGACGTTGGCTTTCGTGTTCACCTATAGTGGTCTGCGTGCTTTCCCAAGGGACTGACCGTGGCTGTTCTCTCTAGAGTTTGCCTGAGAACCTCTTCATTTTCACTTGACTTTGGGGTCATGTGGGTCTTGCCCAACTCTGGAGTTCTTACACAAATCGAGGATTGGGGAGCACGTCGATCGCTTAGCCAAGACAGCATTGCCCTTACAGAGTTGTCAGTTCATGAACCACGCTGCTGCACGGACAGGATCAACGTTCACTGTCAGAGTTTCTGTTGTAGTGGCCTCTTGCCTGAACAACAACCAAGCTGTTGAGCCTGTGTGACCCTCGGCACATTTCTGAGCCCCCCAGAGCGCCTCAGCTTCTGCTGAAAGAGGGCAGATTGGTGTTCTTAACCGTCACTTGTGCTTCTGCTTAGTCGCCTGGTCGCTTCCGACTCTGACCCACGGACTGTAGCCCGCCAGGCTCCTCTGTCCATGGGGAGTCTCCAGGCAAGAGTACTGGAGTGGGTTGCCATGCCCTCCTCCAGCAGATCTTCCCAATCCAGGGATCGAACCCAGGTCTCCTGCACTGCAGGCGGATTCTTTACTGTCTGAGCCACCAGGGAAGCTGAAGAACGCTGGAGTGGGTAGCCGACCCCTTCTCTAGGTAAACTTCGCAACCCAGGAATCAGACCAGGGCCTCCTGCCTGGTAGGCCGACTCCTAACCCGCTGAGCTACCGGGGAGCCCTCCATCGTCCCAGAGGGACGGTACTGTTCACTTACAGGAGCAGTGCTTGCCCGTTACCCTGCCTGCTTCACTGTGCGTCTTGTCTGTTGTGACTCTCACATGAAATAGGGATTTGAAAATGCCCTGCAGGTCTAGAGGACTTTTATTCCAGTGTTGAACTGGGGCCATACTGGAGAAAAACTGAGATTTTGCTTCATTGCCATTCTTGCACTCATTCTTCCCTTGCCAGTTTTCCTTTTTCATAACTCATTCATTTATTCAATAAATACTTGTTGCCTCTGATGTGCCTGAACCTTTTCTAGGTGCCAGGGGCTAGAAGGATGAGTGAGGTAGATGTGTGGGCTCTGCTTTTTTGGGGGGCTTACACCAGTGGGGGGTCAGGTAGAGAAGACCGTCAACAGGAGAGGAAGAGAGTGTGTGGAGAAAGTGCAGCAGCGGTGGGGTGTGATGGAGAGCCCTTTGGAAAGGGCTCAGGACTGCTCAGCTGGCAAAGAATCTGCCTGCAGTGCCGGAGGTCCCAGTTCGATTCCTGGGTCAGGAAGATCCTCTGGAGAAGGGATAGGCTACCCACCCCAGTGTGCTTGGGCTTCCCTTGTGGCTCAGCTGGTAAAGAACCCGCTTGCAATGTGGGAGACCTGGGTTTGATTCCTGGGTTGGGAAGATCCCCTGGAGAAGGGAAAGGCAACCCACTCTAGTGTTCTGGCTGGAGAATTCCATGGACTGTGTAGTCCATGGGGTCACAAAGAGACAGACACAGCTGAGCAACTTTCACTTGCAGGACTTGAAGGGCGGAAAGGCATAGATTCAGGTCTTGTCCACGTGGCCTTGGACAAGTCCTGTGGTCCTCTGGCCCTTGGTAGCTCATGTAAAAGTTTGTAGGGTAAGGATTTAATGGATGAGTGAGCGCTTCATAAATTATAACACACTATGTGATGATTGAGCATCTTTATTGAGGGAAGCTTTTTTTTAAAAAAATTATCTATTTGTGGCTGTGCTGGGTCTTGCCGCTGGACGGGCTTTTCTCTAGTTGCATCAGGCAGGGACCGCTCTCTCTCTGTGGCGTGCAGGCTTCTCACCGCCGTGGCTTCTCTTGCTGCCAGAGCACTGACTCTAGGGCGCGTGGGCTCAGCAGTGGTGGACCCTGGGCTCGAGCGCACAGGCTTGGTAGTTGTGGTGGTCAGGCTTAGTTGCTCCGTGGCAGGTGGGGTCTTCCCAGATCAGGGATCAAACCCATGTCTCCTGCATTGACAGGCAGATTTCTTACCACTGAGCCCCTGGAGAAGTCCAGGGGAAGCTTTGAATCCACATTTCCGAGAGGTGTGGGCGTCAGGGTGGCACAGGGGAGGCGCTGTGTGGCTGAGGAGGCTGTGGGTGTTTCTCCCCCCTGCAGACGGCATTCCTCCGCCTGGACTGGCCCACTGCTCTCCTGGTGCAGTGTCTTTACTGTCTGGTACACATCACTGTTATCATCTTTTTGGCTGCATGGCATGTGGGATCTCAGTTTACCAACCAGGGATGGAACCCGGGCCCCCGGCAGTGGAAGCATAGAGTCCTAACTACTGGGCTGCTGGGGAATTCCTCTTTTCCATGTTCTGTGCTTCCTGGTGGGCTTCAGAGTTTCGAATGTTTTCGGAGAAGCTTTCTCCACACTCTAGTCCATGCTAGCTCTGTCCTTCTCATTGAGACCCACAGGTTACACCAGTCATATCTGGTTTTGTGTCTTTTCAGGTTCTTTTGCTTCCCTGACTAGATCATAAGCTGCTTGAGATTCAGAGCTATCTTTAATATTCTTCCCACCGTTTATCATGATATAAATAACGGGGCAGAAAATAGTGCGGTGAGTTTGGGGATGTGATTTTGCTCATTCGCTTATTTGTGGCTGTGTGGGTCTTGGTTCCTGTGCACGCTTCCTCTGCTTGCAGTGGCCCCGCTCTAGTGTGGTGCACGGGCCTCTGACCACCGAAGTTTCTCCTGCTGTGGAGCAGGGACTCTGGAGGGCAGGCTCGGGGCTTGCGGCCGGAGGGCTCCCGAGTGCAGACTCAGCACTTGCGGTGCATGGGCTGAGTCTCCCAGAAGAAGGGCTCGAGCCCATGTCCCCTGCACTGGCGGCAGACTCTCACCCAGTGCCCCACCAGGGGAGTCCTCACAAGTAGTCTTAATGGCACTGAGTTTACTTTCCCTGTGTAATTAGGCTCTGACCGTAGTTTATATCCACCTGAAACTTCCTTGTTCCCACTGTGAAATCTGACTTGCCTTTGCATGACTAGACATCGAAAGCGTTACCATGCCTTGTTCTTCAGCCCCAGGTTTCCCCAGATGCCGGTTAAAATCCCTCGTCCTGCCTGATGATCAGTGGTGGAGACCTTGGCCATGGCGTCTGTGTCGGAGCCTGTTACCTTCAGAGAGTTCTGCCCTCTGTACTACCTGCTCAATGCCATCCCCACGAAGATCCAGAAGGGGTTCCGCTCGCTGGTGGTCTACCTCACGGCCCTCGACACCAACGGGGACTACATCGCCGTGGGCAGCAGCATCAGCATGCTGTACCTGTACTGCCGGCGGCAGGGCCAGATGAAGAAGTACAACTTCGAGGTGAGTGCCGCTTGCGTCCCGCTGAGCGTGCAGGGCCCTGGCTGGTGTGTAACACGCCTGTGAGTCCCAGGATGGGGGGTTACTTCTGAGTTGCTGAAGTATGGCCTGAGTGTCCTACCCAAAGAGTACCTTACAGCCATCTTTCAGGTGGAGTGCAACTAAAGATGCAATGTTTTAACTTGTTTTTCTTGCCTCCCAAAATCCAGCATTACGTTAAAAGAGAGCATTATAGTGTTTAACGGTTTGAACTTTGAAAATAGGCACAATTTTCTAAGTGGGTTTTTTCTTCTTCTTTTTTTAAAATTTTTTGGCCATACCATGTGGCGTGCAGGACAGGACTTGGGTCCCCAGCAGTGGGAGCATGGAGTCTTAACCGCTGGACCATCAGAGAAGTCTCTCAAAGTGTTTTCTGAGTGTTTTCTCAAGAGTACGTTCACTGACTGGCTCAAATAATCTCCAGGTATTCTGGCAAAATTATTAAGAAAAATGGATCAGGATCAGTGTTGGCTAGGTGCCAGAACGCGTACATCTTGAATGAGGACACTTCTGTGGTGCCCTGTGTTGGGGTCCTGACCGACGTCCTTCTGGGTTGCTGACTCAGGCGTCTCCGTGTATTGCCCATGTGGGGGATGCAGCATCACCGCACTCACCTGTCTCGTTAGTATCTGTGATTTGTAAGAACATGGGTTTTGTGAGAGACTCAAGGGTGACTGAGCTGTGGCTCCTGCCACCTGGGGCTCTACACTGCGGTTAGTGGACTTTTGCAGACTAAGACAAGGCTTTTGTATTTACAGAAGTATTTACAAATATCTATATTTTAATCAGTATCAACTTATTAAAGTTTAATTTATAAAGTTGGTTTTCTTAAGCCTCTGTACTCAATTAAAATAACACAAATAGTTAGCATCCATATAGTACTTACTATGTGCCAGGCATTATTCTAAACCCTTTACATATATTAACTCATTTTATCCCCACAGAACTCTATGAGGTAGACAAAACAACTCTGTTGTTTTGTCATCTCCATTTTATCAGGGAGACAACTGAGGCTCAGAGAGGTTGAGTGACTTGCGAGATAGTCAGAAAGTGGTGACACCATGGTCTGAACTTGGGCAGATTGGCTCTGGAGTTTATATTTGTATTTTTTGTATGAAAATTTAAAGTATTGCTCTTTCTTTTCTTGATTAATAGGGCATGGGTTTGACTGATCTAATTCCCCAAACATTTAAGACCGTTACATAATTAATCTTTTAAAACTGTGGCTATGAATTGTTGTTTTTGTTCAGCTGCTCAGTCGTGTCCGACTGCGACCTCATGGACTGCAGCACACCAGGCTTCCCTGTCCTCCACTGTCTCCTGGAGCTTGCTCAACTCATGTCCATCGAGTTGGTGATGCCATCCAACCAGCTCATCCTCTGTCACCCCCTTCTCCTACCCTCAGTCTTTCCCAGCATCAGGGTCTTTTCCAATGAGTCAGTTCTTCGCATCAGGTGGCCAAAGTATTGGAGCTTCAACTTCACCATCAGTCCTTCCACTGAATATTCAGGGTTGATTTCCTTTAGGATTGACTGGTTTGATTTCCTTGCTGTGCAATGGTTATGAATTAATCTGAAATCTCTCAAATAGTTTAGCACTGAACAAGGAAAACTTAATGACTCCAGCAGTGACCGCCCCCTGCACAGGATAGACCAAAGAAATCCATGCCTAGACACATCCTAATCAAACATCTAAAAACTGAAGACAGAAATCTTAAAAGCAGACAGAGAAAATGACACAGTACTTGTAGGGGACAATTACCTGAATGATGGGAAATCTCTCATCAGAAACTATGGAGGCTAGAAGATGTTGGTACAGCATGTATAAAGTGTTGAAAGAAAAGAATTGTCAGCTCAGAATTTTTATCCAGCGAAAATATATATTAGGAAAGAAGGTGAAATAAAAATGTTCTTGGATGAAGGAAAACTAAGGAGATTCATTGCCAGCACACCGTCTCTAAATAATTGCTTCAGGAAGTTCTTTAGACAAATGATAACTGATACCAGAAGGAAACTTGGCACATCAGTAAAGAAGGAAGAATAATAGTAAATACACTAGGCTGTTTTCCTCCTCTTGAGTTTTTTAAAAATATATTTGACAGAAAAAAAATTATATCATTGTCTGATTGAGTTTTTAGTTTATACACATGGAGTAATACATAAAAGAGTTACAATGTAAGAGGGGAGAGTAAGGGACCTGTAGGGTAGGAGGGTTTCTTCATTCTACTTGGAGAGGTTAAATGCTGAGTCTAAATAGATTTTGAAAAGTTGTGTGTGTATATGTACATGCAGTGTATGTATTTGTATATCTCCCACATTTGATATGGTAATCCTTAGAGCAGGCACTTAAAACCCCTGTACAGCATGGTATAGTAAAAAATTACTATAGACATACCAAAATAGAATGTTAAATATATTGAGACAGTTCTCAGGAAAACAAGAAAGGTTAAACAGAAGAAGGAAAAACAGGAGTGACAGACAAAAAACAAATAAAATCATAGACTTAAATCAAAACATGCCAATAATTATATTAAATGAAAATGATCCATACACATCAATTTAAAAAAATTATTGGGATGGAAAAAAAACTCGTAAACAACTGTTTGTTGTTTATAAGAAACTCATTCAAATATAATCACATGTCAGTAGATAGAAAGTAAAAGGATGAAAAAGTGTACCATGTAAATGCTTATCAAAGGCACGTTGAGGGCTGCTCTGGGGGCTCAGTGGTAAAGAATCCACCTGCCAATGCAGGAGACACAGGTTCGACCCCTGGCCCCGGGAAGATTGCACATGCCGCAGAGCAACTAAGCCTGTGCGACAGCTCCCGAGCCTGCGCCCTGGAGCCCTCAGTGCCACTGCAGCTCCTGAAGCCCCCATGCCCTCGAGCCCGTGCTCCGCGCCAAGAGGACCACTGTAATAAAAAGCCCTTGCTCCGCACCCGCAGAGGCCCCCGCTCGCTGAGGCTGGAGAAAAGCCCACGCGGCAACAAAGACCCAGCACAGCCAAACATGAGCAAGTGAGAGCATCAAAAAAAGAATGCTGAGTGGCTACATTAATATCAGAGTGGTCCTCTGAGCAAGGAAAGAACCAGAGAGACAGTATTTAATGACAGAAGCGGCAGTTCAGTGAGACGGCGCAGTGGTCCTGTGGTGGTCCATAGTGTGTGTATTATGCTCCTTAACAGCAGGGCTTCACGACATGAAGCAACAACTGACACAGCTGAAAGAAGAAGTGGGGAAATCTGCAATTCTAGCTGGAGATGTCAACACCCCACTGTCAGTAATAGTAGCAGGACAGAAAATCAGCGGGCGTGTAGCGGACCCGAGCAGGCCCATCCACCTTTGTGATCTAAGTGATGTTTACAGAGCACTCGACCCAACAGCAGCTCAGAGCACATTCTTTACAAGTGAACATGGAGCAGTCACCAGGACAGACTGTATTCTTGGTCGTAAAACACTCCTCAATAAATTGGAGCAGACTTTACATAAAAACCACAGACCTTCAATTTGTAAAATAACACTGTACCCATGAAGCACAATAAAACGAGGCATGCCTATAACTATTTTTAAAATTTCTGCCTCCAAACTGAAAAAAAACTTAAGGAAGCAAGAGTTTAGTACTCCCCAGAGTGAAAGTACAAATTGCACTGATGCCAGTTTCCTAGTTTTACTGGAACTAGTTTTCTGTTTATCAGAATAGCCCCATGAACTCTGGAGGGTGTGCCGTGTGAGGACAGCCTCTCAGGGACGAGCAGAACTGGGGGCTCTGGTGCAGATGACCCGACCCAGGGAGGCAGAAGGGGACCCTGGGAAGTTCTATGCATAGGGCCATAAGAAAGCTTATTTTACTGGGCCCAAATCCACACTTAAAAACTCTGAGTGTCAAAAGTGTTTTTGAATACCCTTTGGGTATAGAATATAAGCATATTGTGGAGAATCACGAAGGAAGTAGAAAATAAAACTTCTCCTTTTGGAGAGAACAGAGAATTTGGATTTAGAATATTAGGGTTTGAAAACAAAGTTAAATATCTGTATGTAAAACACATAGGAAAGGATCTGGAGGAATACCTCCCAGCTATTCATTATGACGATAGAGGAGACTGAGAATGGGGGCAGGAAGGAGAAGGGAAGTATCTTTCTTTTTTTTTTTTTTTTACTTTATTTTTATTTTAAATATTGTGGACTTATTAGAATTTGGACAGTGAGTATATATTCATCTGTTACTTGTATAAACACAACAACAAAGATTTGCTTTGAGCTTTGACTGTCAGTCATTAGTTGCGTGAGCTGAGGATGAACTAAATGTGTCATTGTTCCTGTAATTTTCGGTTTCAGAGCTGGGAGTCTTCGAGTCATTTGGTACGATCACTGTATTTTACAGATAAAGAAATAGCAAGATTCCTGCCCCAAGCCACAGAGCTGGTTGCCTAACCGTTTTGCTATCTTCCTATGTGAGAAGGCAGGGCTTCCACAAAGTCTGGATTTAGAGGACAATGGAAACAGATCAATTAAGAGTTTCTTTGGAATTTCCTAGTGACAATTGGGAGGTGCATCAGCTAGGTTTTTTTTGTTTGTTTTTTAAAATTTTGGCCACACTGAGACACATGGGATTTTAGTTTCCCAACCAGGGTTCAGCCCATGCCCCGCTGCAGTGGAAGTGCACAGCCTTAACCACTGGCCCATGGGGGAAGCCCCTCAGCCACTTTGGTTCAGGGAACGTCGGAGATGTTATGGGAAGGGAAACACAAACTCGTTTCGCTATTGTCGTTCAGTTGCCCAGTTGTGTCTGACTCTTTGTGACCCCATAGACTGCAGCAACCAGACCTCTGTATCCCTCACCATCTCCAGAAGTCTGCCCAAGTTCATGTCCATCACATCAGTGATGCCATCCAGCCATCTCATCCGCTGACGCCCTCTTCTCCTTCTGCCCTCAATCTTTCCCAGGATCAGGGAATTTTCCAGTGAATCAGCTGATCGTATCAGATGACCAAATTACTGGAGTTTCAACTTCAGCATCAGTCCTTCCACTGAGTATTCAGGGTTGCCTTCCCTTAAGATTGACTGGTTTGATCTCCTTGCAGTCCCTGGGACTCTCAGGAGTCTTCTCCAGCACCACAGTTCAAAGGCATCAATTCTGGGGCACTCCACCTTCTTTATGGTCCAGCTCTCACAACTGTGTGTGACCCCTGGGAAGACCACAGCCTTGACTGTAGGGCCTTTGTCGGCAGGGTAATATCTCTGCTTTTCAGCACGCTATCTAGTTTGTCATAGCTTTCCTGCCAAGAAGCAGACATCTTCTGATTTCATGGCTGCAGTCACCATGCACAGTGATTTCAGAGCCCAAGAGGAGGAAATTTGTCACTGCTTTCACCTTTTCTCCCTCTGCTTGCCATGAAGTGGTAGGGCCAGATGCCATGATCTTAGGTTTTTAATACTTAGTTTTAAGCCGGCTCGTTCACTCTCCTCCTGCACCCTCTTCAAGAAGCTCCTTAGTTCTTCTTTGCTTTCTGCCTCACTGGTAGAGAGAATGGCAAACCACCCCAGTGTAGTTGCCGTGAGAACTTCACAGCTGTATAAAAGGACAAAAATTAGCTTACCCTCTAATAAATCCATGTGTGGCATGCGTGGGTGAAAGATTATGTTTTTAAATGAAGTTATTTTCCAAAAGAAGAAAGCAGATCTTTTATGATAAAGTCTGAGGTGTTTTCAAGAATAATGCTTTTAGAAACCTTTTTTCTTACACAAGTTAGTGGGAGAGGCCAGATGGAGACACAGGAAATGCTTCCTTGCTAAGTGCAAAAGCATGGAGGAAATGCTGTGAGGAGCTAATAAGTACAGAAATGTTATAAACCTGTTGTTAAATGTATGGGTGTGACACATATAAGAAGAGACCAGAAAGTCAGAAAGATAAGCTGACCTGTGTTTCTGTTTTTTTGCTGTGAAATTAAATGTGTGATCTCTCCTTAGCACCTAGCACGTTGTTAAAATGTCATAGATTTGCCTTCAAAACTGTCTTTGCGTTAAGCCTAACTGTTCTCATTTTTGCAACTTTTCCTTACTGGTCTCCTGGTGAATTTATTCAGTAAGTATTTATTGAGTATTTACCGTGTGCCAGGACCATTTTAGCACTTGGAAATGCAGTGGAGAGCATACCAGCTCTAACGCGGAGAGCAAAAGATGAGTGCAAGAAGGCCACTTGGTGGGGTGGGGAGCAGTGCCAGGGGAAGGGGAGAGGGGAGTTGCCAGCGGGAGTGACTGCTGACTGAGCAGGTGACAGGTGAACACAGACCTCGGGAGTGAACAGCTCACCAGGAGGAGCTTCCCGCTGGAGGGTCCGGGGGAAGGGAGGGGAGCCCTGGGCGTATGAGGGGACGTTGTGAACGGCTCATTGACTGATGCCTGTGGTATTTTGTAAAGTGATGCAGAAATGAGAGCTTTTGAATCACCATGTCAGCCAGAGGTGTGTGTATCTAATGCCTCCCGAGTCCTGATGGAAGTAATAACTCTTACAGTTGTTGCTGAGTAATAAGACTTATAAAGCTTTGGTGATTAAGACAGTGTGGTATTACTACAGAAATAGATGGAGAGGTCATTGGAACAGACTAGAGAAGCCAGAAAATCCGCGTGTATATGAACACAAAGTGATAATACAAGGATTTTCTGGTAAACGATGTCAGCAGTTGGACATATGTCCAACTTCGGGGTAGAAGTGAAACTTGATCCCTACCTCACTATGTATGGTTATTTTGTCTTAGCACCTCAAAGGTACTATACCATTGTCTTTTGACTGCTGAGACTTCTGCTAGAGGTCTAATTGTTTTTCTGTAGGTAGTCTGCCTTCTCTCTGTCCTAGGATCATCCCTAATGATAGTCTCAGGCCCCTGCGACTTCCTTCAAGCCTAGTAGACCTTTCCTACTCCAATTTGCCTCAAGGAAATTGTTCCAGAAGAAGATGCCTTGGTTTAACTTTTAGATTATTAAAAAGTTGTATAAATATTGAAACTTTGGTTTCAGTTAAACTGTGGTTTATTAAACTGTGGTTCTTTGCTAGTAAAGAAGAATAGTGAAACATTTCCTATTAATTTAATGAGTTTATATCTTATTTGAGTCTTCTTAAACATTTCTAAGTAGTTCAGATCTGTTGGTTACTTGATGTGCTAGCAGTTTCTACTGAAGGTTCAGCTTTGACACACCAAAAGCAGCTCATAAAGAAAGCCTTGTCAGACTTCACAGCTTCCTTGAGCTTGCTCACAAAGAACACTTTTTCCCTGATGTTTTTTGTTTTGTGTATAGGGGGAAAGTGCCTGCCAAGGAGCCTAAGAAACTTGGCTAAGACCTATTGGTGAAGTGATTGTCCAGAAAACCACTGCTGGCTTCTTGCACATCAGAGGTTTTTCTCTTAAGCTAATTACTAGATTTCTGTTTGAGGAAGTTGAGTTGCCACTTAGAGGCAACAAGAAGCGTCCCCACTTGCCTCCCCGGCAGCTGGAAAGGAGGGAAATTGGAGTTAAACACATAATAGATAAGCATTTCGGAGGGCAGAAGAGTGGCTCCCAGGCCAGAAGAGGACAGAACTGTCTTCATTTCAAAAGGAAGCATATATGGCAGAGGAGAGGCCGGCAGGCTGCTGGGTAACTGTGGGAAACTAACCGCTGGGCTGAACTGGGCCTTGCGGGAGGTGGGGTAGCGATTCCCTGAGGGCTCTGATGCCCTTGGTGTGGCTGGCGCTGAGGCTTACTGAGGTTTCCTCAGAAGTTGCCCCATGCTTGCTGAGCAGCTTTTGAACTAGAACTTACTGCCCACCTACATCGGCCAGTGGAGGCAGAGTGCCGGTTGTCCTACATGAGCCTTCTGGTTTGTGCGAGCATTCATTCACTGTGAAATAACCACACATTGGCTTTGGGGTTCAGCTCCGTGTGAGTTGGATGATCACAAAACAACCCTCCTGGGCTGATGAACAGCAGGACTCGGAAGGAATTGAATACCTGGATCAGGAAGCTTGAGGGCAGGTCCTTCAGGTGCCCATTCACCAGTGTGGATCTGTGTCTTAGGAACTTCTCTACACGTCTGTGTGTAAACAGCACAAGCATGAAAGCTCTGAATAAGAGTATGGGAGTGATGGATCCCAGTTCCACAGCGGTGGTCTGATGCACCAGTGCAGTCAGGTGGGGGGCGGGTGGGGCATAGAGGGCTTCAAAGGTGCTCTTGGCACCCCTTTCCCAGGGTGAGTGGGGACTCCACGGGTGCTCACTCTGTGCTGGCTCTTCTGGCCGTTGATGTGATCACGTGTGTCAGTTTAGTGCAGTCGCCGAGTGGCATCCGACTCCCTGCAATCCCATGGACTGTAGCCTGCCAGGCCTCCTTGTCCTTCACCAACTCCTGGAGCTTGCTTAAACTCATGTCCATCGAGTCAGTGATGCCATCCAGGCATCTCATCCTCTGTCATCCCCTTCTCCTCCTGCCTTCAGTCTTTCCCAGCATCAGAGAAATGAGTCAGTTCTTCGCATCAGGTGGCCAAGGTATTGGAGCTTCAGCTTCAGCACCAGTCCTTCCAATGAATATTCAGAACTGATTTCCTTTAGGATTGACTAGTTTGATATCCTTGCAGTCCAAGGGACTCTCAAGAGTCTTCTCTAGCACCCCACTCCAGAAGCATCAATTCTTTGGTGCTCAGCTTTGTTTATAGTCCAACTCTCCCATCCATACACGACTACTGGAAAAACCATAGCTTTGACTAGATGGATCTTTATTGGCAAAGTAACGTCTCTGCTTTTAATATGCTGTCTAGGTAGGTCATAGCTTTTCTTCCAAGGAAAAATTGTCTTTTAATTTCATGGCTGCGGTCACCATCTGCAGTGATTTTGGAGCCCAAGAAAATAAAGTCTGTCACTGTTTCCATTGCTTCCTTACCTATTTGCCATGAAGTGATGGGACCACTGGAGAAGGAAATGGCAAACCACTTCAGTATTCTTGCCTTGAGAACCCCATGAACAGTACGAAAAGGCAAAAAGGTAGGATACTGAAAGATGAACTCTCCAGGTCGGTAGATGCCCAGTATGCTACTGGAGATCAATGGAGAACTAACTCCAGAAAGAATGAAGAGACAGAGCCAAAGCAAAAACAACACACAGTTGTGGATGTAACTGGTAATGGAAGTAAAGTCTAGTGCTGTAAAGAGCAATATTGCATAGGAACGTGGAATGTTAAATCCATGAATCAAGGCAAATTGGAAGTGGTCAAACAGGAGATAGCCAGAGTGAACATCGACATTTTAGGAATCAGCAAACTAAAATGGACTGGAATTCATGAATTTAACTCAGATGACCATTACATCTACTATTGTGAGCAAGAATCCCTTAGAAGAAATGGAGTAGCCATCATAGTCAAATGTAGTTCTTGGATGTGATCTCAAAAATGACAGTGATCTCTGTTCATTTCCAAGGCAAACCAGTATCACGGTAATCCAAATCTATGCCCCAGTCAGTAATGCTGAAAAAGTTGAAGTTGAACAGTTCTGTGAAGACCTACAAGACCTTCTAGAACTAATACCCCAAAAAGATGTCCTTTTCATTATAGGGGACTGGAATGCAAAAGTAGGAAGTCAAGAAATACCTGGAGTAACAGGCAAAGTTGGCCGTGGAGTACAGAATGAAGCAGGGCAAAGGCTCATAGAGTTTTGCCAAGAGAACGCACTGGTCATAGCAAACACCCTCTTCCAACAACACAAGAGAAGACTACACATGGACATCACCAGATGGTCAACACCGAAATCAGATTGATTATGTTCTTTGCAGCTGAAGATGGAGAAGCTCTATACAGTCAGCAAAAACAAGACTGGGAGCTGACTGTGGCTCAGATCATGAACTCCTTGTTGCCAAATTCAGACTTAAATTGAAGAAAGTAGGGAAAACCACTAGACCATTCAGGTATGACCTAAATCAAATCCCTTACGATTTTACAGTGGAAGTGAGAAATACATTCAAGGGATTAGATCTGATAGAGTGCCTGAAGAACTGTGGACAGAGGTTCGTGACATTGTTCAGGAGGCAGGAAGGAAGACCATCCCCAGTAAAAAGAAATGCAAAAAGGCAAAATGGTTGTCTGAGGAGGCCTTACAAATAGCTATGAAAAGAAGAGAAGTGAAGTGAAGTCGCTCAGTCGTGTCCGACTCTTTGCGACCCCGTGGACTATAGCCTACCAGGCTTCTCTGTCCATGGGATTCTCTAGGCAAAAATACTGGAGTGGGTTACCATTTCCTTCTCCAGGGGATCTTCCCGACCCAGGGATCGAACCCGGGTCTCCTGCATCGGAGGCAAACGCTTTAACCTCTGAGCCACCAGGGAAGCCCAAGTGGAAGGCAAAGGAGAAAAAAAAAGGTATACCCATTTGAATGCAGAGTTCCAAAGAATAGCAAAGAGAGATAAGAAAGCCTTCTTCAGTGATCAATGCAAAGAAATAGAGGAAAACAATAGAATGGGAAAGACTACAAATCTCTTCAAGAAAATTAGAGATACCAAAGGAACATTTCATGCAAAAATGGGCACAAGAAAGGACAGAAATGGTATGGACCTAACAGAAGATATTAAAAAGAGGTGGCACGAATACACAGAAGAAGTATATAAAAAAGATCTTCACAACCCAGGTAATCACAATGATAAGATCACTCACCCAGAGCCAGACATCCTGGAATGCAAAGTCAAGTGGGCCTTAGGAAGCATCACTACAAACAAAGCTAGTGGAGGTGATGGAATTCCAGTTGAGCTATTTCAAATTCTAAAAGATGATGCTGTGAAAGTGTTGCACTCAACATGCTAGCAAATTTGGAAAACTCAGCAATAGCCACAGGACTGGAAAAGGTCAGTTTTCATTCCAATTCCAAAGAAAGGCAATGCAAAAGAATGCTCAAACTACCTCACAATTGCACTCATCTCACACGCTTGCAAAGTAATGCTCAAAATTCTCCAAGCCAGGCTTCAGCAGTATATGAACCATGAACTTCCAGATGTTCAAGCTGGATTTAGAAAGGGCCGAAGAACCAGAGATCAAATTGCCAACATCCGCTGGATCATCAAAGAAATATGGAGAGTCCCAGAGAAACATCTACTTCTGCTTTATTGACTATGCCAAAGCCTTTGACTGTGTGGATCACAACAAACTGTGGAAAATTCTGAAAGAGATGGGAATACCAGACCACCTGACCTGCCTCTTGAGAAATATGTATGCAGGTCAGGAAGCAACAGTTAGAACCGGACATGAAACAACAGACTGGTTCCAAATTGGGAAAAGAGTATGTCAAGGCTGTATATTGTTACCCTGCTTATTTAACTTATATGCAGAGTACATCGTGAGAAACACTGGGCTGGATGAAGCGCAAGCTGGAATCAAGATTGCCAGGAGAAATATCAATAACTTCAGATATGCAGATGACACCACCCGTATGGCAGAAAGTGAACAACAACTAAAGAGCCTATTGAAAGTGAAAAAGGAGAGTGAACAAATTGACTTAAAACTCAACATTCAGAAAACTAAGATTATGGCATCTGGTCCCATCACTTCATGGCAAATAGATGGGGAAACAGTGGCAGACTTTATTTTTGGGGGCTCCAGAATCACTGCAGATGGTGACTACAGCCATGAAATTAAAAGATGCTTGCTCCTTGGAAGAAAAGTTATGACCAACCTAGATAGCATATTAAAAAGCCGAGACATTACTTTGCCAGCAAATGTCCATCTAGTCAAGGCTATGGTTTTTCCAGTAGTCCTGTATGGATGTGAGAGTTGGACTATAAAGAAAGCTGAGTGCCGAAGAATTGATGCTTTTGAACTGTGGTGTTGGAGAAGACTTAAGAGTCCCTTGGACTGCAAGGAGATCCAACCAGTCCATTCTTAAGGAAACCAGTTCTGAATATTCATTGGAAAGATTGATGCTGAAGCTGAAACTCCAATATCTTGGTCATCTGATGTGAAGAACTGACTGATTGGAAAACACCCTGATGCTGGGAAAGATTTAAGGCAGGAGAAAGGGACAACAGAGGATGAGATGGTTGGATGACATCACTGACTCAGTGGACATGAGTTTGAGTAAACTCCGGGAGTTGGTGATGGACAGGGAGGCCTGGCATGCTGCAGTTCATGGGGTCGCAAAGAGTCGGACACGAATGAGCGACAACTGAACTGAACTGAACTGATGGGATCAAATGCCATGATCTTAGTTTTTTGAATGTTGAGTTTTAAGCCAGCTTTTTTATTCTCCTTTTTCACTTTCATCAAGAGGCTCTTCAGTTCCTCTTCGCTTTCTGCCATAAGGGTGGTGTCATAATATGTCAGTATATTGTCTTGTATTTATGATCGTATTTCACTGTTTTAAAAAATGAAAAATAACCATGCCACGAGACACTTGATGTGCAGCTGACTGCACCCTGAAGGCAGCAACATCGCTGGCCCACCCCTCTCCTGAGCATGTCGGAGCTAGCCTCGTCCTTCGTGGACCATGAGACCCCCTGAAAGCAGCACCTTTGTGTCCCCACAGCAAGCACAGTGAAGCCATCAGTGAACACTTAATTGCTTAACCCTAGTTCATCTCATTTTAAACTAGCAATTCTTTTATATAGGCTACCTGATATTTAAAAAGTCTATCTCATTTGTAGACCTGTATGAAACAGTACTAGATTGATATCTTAATGCTCTTAGTGTAGTAAAAATCCCATTATTAAATAATGTGTTAAATGAAGGATTGATTTTATGAAGTAAATGTCTTGCTAAAAATTATGATATTAACAGTGCATTTGAACCTTAAGTGTTTGGGTATCTTAAAAGAGGTTTTGTATATCAGTGCAGTCATGAAAAATAATCTTTAAGTATATTATCTCTAAATAAAGTAGAATTGTTGGCAATGTCTTTGTTTTTAAAGAGGGACTCACAACAAATACTTTTTTAAAATTGTTTTTTGTTTTAGTTTACCCTCTTGGCCGTGCTGGGGTCTTCACTGCTTTGTGCGGGCTTTCCCTAGTCACGGTAAGCCAGAGCTGCTCTCTGTGGCAGGGCGTGGGCTTCTCACCGTAGTGGCTTCTCCTGTTGCGGCCCGCGGGCTCAGCAGTCGTGGCTCGCGGGCTTCAGAGCCCAGGCTCCGGTAGTCGCGGCTCATGGGCTCAGCAGTCGCGGCCCGCAGGCTCCAGAGCGCAGGCTCAGTAGCTGTGGCGCACGGGCTTAGTTGCGCTGTGGCATGTGGAATTTTCCCAGACCGGGGATCAAACTTTGTGTCCCCTGCTTGGCAAGCAGATTCCTCCCCTCTGCCCCACCAGGGAAATCTGTTGATGTCTTTGAACTCTGTGTGTCTCTTGGTGGCAATCTGACTTCTTTCCCGCCCTGGGGATGGATGGTGTATCGAGACCACCGGAGCCACCCCTGTGCTCATTCCATGGCACACCTCCTCCTGGCTGCTCCCAGGCTGTTCCTCCTTCAGGGTCCCAGCCTGCATTGTGATCTGACGGTTCTTCCTGCCTTCTCCAGCTGCATCCCTTTTTCCCTCAGAGATTTTTTTCCCGCAGTAAGTGACTTGAATGTCTGATTCCATCCTCAGGGCCTGCTCTCTGCGCACACAGACTAATGCAGTGGTATCGTTCCGTCTCCCAAGACTTCTGCAGCCGATTTGTTCTGTCAAATGCTGTGAGAAGAGTGTTGAAATCTCCAAAATTACAGTGTGCATGGTTTATCTTTCTCTACTCTTCGTTTCAACTTGTCTCTGCCTTTAAATCTAAAGTGCATTTCATATTGATAGCATAAATTTGGGTCTTTTAACCAGTAACAGTCGCTACCTTCTAATTGGCATATTTAGGCCACTTATATGTAATGTCCTTACTGCGGTGCTTTAAGGCAGGGTTTCTCAACCTGACGTTATGACGCTTTGGCCTAGGGGTGTTGTCCTATGTGTTGTAGAATGTTTAGCAACATCCCTGGCGTTAAACCACCTTTTGTCATGATATCCTTTTTCAAAATCTTGCTGTATTTTAGTGGTATTTTAGTTGAGATTTTTGTGTCTATATTCACGGAAGGATGTTGGTCTGTAGCTTTCTTATGTCTTTATCTCGCCTTTCTCATTATGCATGTGACTATTTGGTATTTTCATTCTACATTTAACTACTCAAGTTGGGCGTTATTATAGTTTATAATCACTGTTTAGACTTCCTCACAGCTTTACCAGCCTCTTCACTCGCCACCCTCGTTACGTTTCAGGTTCCTCTGCAGCCGTTTTCCTTCCTGCTGGAGTGCGTCCTCTGGCAGTCCTTGTGCTGCAGTCTTTGGGTGGTACTTCAAGGTGCACAATCGAGTACTCTGGACACTCTCTCTGACTGTCTGCCTTTGTATGTCTGTTGCCATGCCACCTGGCTTGCAAGGATCTTAGTTCTTTGACCAGAAATTGAACCCAGGCCACGGTAAAAGTGCTGAGTCCTAACCACTGGACCGCCAGAGAATTCCTGTGTGTCTGTCTTTGAACTGTATAGAAAGACATACTGTTCAAGGCTGTCAGTTCTGTCTCTTAGCACTTTGAGGATGATACTCTACGGTCTCCAGGACTCCTTTGTTGAGACATTTATTAATAATTAGTCATATTTAGTTATTTGCCTCTTTTCTATGACATGTGAATATCTCCTCATTGCTTTTGAGGTTTTACTGTTTGAAAGATAAGTGTGTGTGCGTTTCTTTTCGTGAATCTTGTTCAAGGCTTGTGCTCCTGAGGATACGGGCCTTTCCCTAGTTTTGGATAGCTTTTAGCCTTATCTCTGAAGACACTGCCCTCTCTTATCCTATTTTCTTTTCTTCTGGAATCCCAATTAGATGTAGGTTGGACTTTTGTATTCTATCCTCTGTGACGCTCAGCTTCTCTTTCTTAATTTATATCTTTGCTGCACAGATCTGTCATCTAATTCAGTGATCTTTCTTTTAGCTGTGACTAATCTACTTTTTAATCCGCCACTGAGATTTTAAATTCTTTTGATTCTTTTTCATATATATTTAATTATTTCTGATAGTTGTTTGCTCTTATGTTTCAATTTCCTTTATAGTCCTTGAAAATTTTAAAGCCCTTTTTGTTATTGAAGTATAGTTGATTTATCGTGTTTCATGTGTATAGCAAAGTGATTCAGTTGCATACTCTTTTTCAGATTCTTTTTCACTGTAGGTTATTACAAGATATTGAATGTAGTTCCCTGTGCTATACAGTAGGTCTTTAGTTTTTATTTTATATGTAGTAGCTTATATCTGCTAATCCCACATTTCCAGTGTGTCCTTCCCCTTAGGCATGTTTCCGTTACGGTTCTGGTTCTTCTTAGTCTGCATGCAGTTACTTGAGTTGGGGTGAGGGGGGCGTCCAGTTCTGTTAGTGTTTTTACAGTTGAGTCCTCTTTGTGGGCCTGTTTCCCTCTGGTCATCTTTAACTGTGAACTGTGTGGCTGATCCCAACACGTGTGAATCCTGAGGGGCCTGGGCCAAGACTGAGTCCCCAGAGGTGGGGATTATGGTCATTCTGCCAGGCCCCTTGAAGTGTTACAGACAAGGAAGTGTGTCAGATAAGCTGCCTGCACGGAGCTGCTTTTGAGTGGAGAGGGAGAGTAACTTCAAACTCCGGTGCTGGATGGGGCAGGTTTGTGATTACAGATCCTTAGGAACTGTTCTTTTTATTCACTCCAGTCAGTGCCTGAGATACAAGACTGAGTTCCTTGTCAGCCCCATTTGCCAGCAAATTGATTTTTCCCTAGTTTACACTTTCACTGAGCGTTAGGTCTTCACGGGTTCTGGCTTTATGGGGAGGTCAGGTCCAGCTCCCCACCTCATCTGGCCCGAAGCCTTGTCCTCACTCCCCTGCTCACCTGAGAAAATCCCGGGTCTGGGTGTTGGTCAGTCACTGGGCAGCCTGGGGCTTCAGGGCTGGCTTCTATCTGGTTTGACAGGACTCTCTTGGGTTTCGGCTCTTGTAGATTTTCTTTACTTTATAGAGGTCAGCTGAGCGTTTAATAAGTGCATTACGTATCTTATTCAGCATTTCTGGGTGTTTGGAGGGCAGTGTTTTTCAGAACAGCTAGAGTGTCACCCTGTCAGAAGTTGAAACTTCATATTTTTTTTCTATCTGAAGTATAGTTGGGTGTGATAGTCTGATTCTTTGGATGTTTTGGTTCTTACGTCAAGAATGATGACATTTATTAGTAATCATATTAGAGAATGTTAAGTCAAGCTTAGTACATTGGTTTATTAAAAGCATGTTTACAGGCATTGCAGTTTCCAGCCCATCTGTGCAATGATTTTTATTTTGAAGCCATTCATTCAGAAAAATTACACAGCTGTTTTCATTTTGTGCTACGACATGGCAAGATCTCCAATAAGCGAGTTTGATTCCTGATGGAGTAGCTGCTGCTGCTACTAAGTCACTTCAGTCATGACCGACTCTGTGCGACCCCATAGACGGTAGCCCACCAGGCTCCCCTGTCCCTGGGATTCTCCAGGCAAGAACACTGGAGTGGGTTGCCATTTCCTTCTCCAATGCATGAAAGTGAGAAGTGAAAGTGAAGTCACTCAGTCGTGTCTGACTCTTAGCGACCCCAGGGACTGTAGCCTACCAGGCTCCTCTGCCCATGGGATTTTCCAGGCAAGAGTACTGGAGTGGGGTGCCATTGCCTTCTCCATGATGGAGTAGCAGTTTTTGTAATTACAAATTCCCAGGAAAAATATTCTTTTTTATTTTGGCCACGCCATGCCGCGTGCAAGATCTTAGTTCCCCAAACAAGGATTGGACCTGCACGCCCTGCAGTGGAACTGCAGAGTCTTAACCGCCGGACCACCAGGGAGGCCCCCCTGGCCTGTCAGACGATACACACCTAAGGCGTGTTGTGTGCCTTTCTCGCCTGCGAGCGGAGGTGGAGCCGTCCCTCACAGTCCCTGGCCTCTGCACCGTCCTGCTCCTCCTTGGCCGACCCCGCCTCCCATGTCCACGGCCGTGGGTCTGCTGGAGCCCCGAGGCAGAGCGGGGCCTGGCTCTGCAGTCACACTCAGGCAGAGTCCTGACTCGGTTCCCTCGGGCTGTGTGACTTGAGACCAGTCTCACAGCCCTGGTGTCACGGGGATAGCTCCAGCTCCTCCACTCTCGGTGGTCTGAGCATCCCAGGAGGTAACGCCTGTGCAGTGCCTGCCGGGCAGCCTGGCGCAGGATGCGTGCTGCTAAGAGGCCTGTGCCCTGTCCCTCGCTGCCGCCAGCATCCTCACCGGGCCTCCCACTCGTCTTTCCTCCCCAGGGTTCTCTGTCCTGGTGCCTGTGGAGTTGGCCACTTCTCTTGACTGGGTGCGAACTCTGCCTGAACGAGCACGGAAAGCTCCTGGCCGGTCCTCCTGTCTGGGCCCATGCCCTCCTCCTTCCAGCCTGTTTCAGAGGATGTCCCAGTAAGACTTAAGACTGGTACACCTGCAAAAGCAGGCGTCTTCAAGGGTCTACTTTTCCTTCCTGTCGCTTAAGATCTAGCTCCTTTACCCCGTGTCATGCTCTGGCCCCAGGCATATTTATAGCCTGAACAGGGCCTGAAAGAGTGCTCCCGCGTGACCACCTCTGCTCACTGGGGTGGCTCTCTGTGTGCACGCCTTGCTGCTGTGGCTCCGCTTTGAGAGGCCAGGCCCTCGCCCAGCAACTGACTCAGGATCCTGAACGCGCGGGGTGCGCTCGGGTTTGACAGATTGATTACCATGTAAATTACTGCATCAGGGTTCAAAACGGCTTATTGAAGATCTTGCCATATGTCTTATCAAGGTGGAAATGGCTGTGTAATTTTTTTGAATGAGTGGTTTCAAAATAAAAAACGATGTTTCAGGTGCACTGGAGGCCTAAAGATCTGTCCTCAGCGCTTGCCATGTGCCTTCACTAAACCAGCATATGAAGCCTGCGTCAATGTGATTCAACATGATTATTGATCTAAGAATCAGAACAAACCAGGAATAAGTTTATGAAGCACTTGTTGATCTTCCAGCACAGCTGTGTGGCAGGTACACACCATGGATGCCAGTTGGTGGAGGACTTGTCCATGTTGAGAGAGAAGGAAGCAGAGCTTGGGAGTGGGACAGCTCTCCTGATTCCAGACTCCGGTTTCGGGGGAAACAATCTCTCTTGTCCGAGCTCCTTAGAATTCTCTTGAGAATAGCTCAGTGGTTCACACTTTGTCATTTCAAAAATAAAAAACCTGGAAAGAAAAAGAGATATAATTATCTTTCTGAGCTATATACATTTTCAGTCAGGAATATGTATAGGCTGCTGTGTGGCGAGGTTTTCCATTTCACTTGTAGGTGCTGTTTCACAGTTTGAAATCTGGCCCAGTGACAGGCCCATTTGATTTTAGATGTTTGCTCTTTCAGGGGAAAACGGAATCCATCACGGTGGTGAAGCTGCTGAGCTGCTTTGATGATCTGGTGGCTGCAGGCACAGCCTCTGGGAGGGTTGCAGTTTTTCAGCTTGTATCCTCATTGCCAGGGAGAAATAAACAGGTAAGTGCCAACCATTTTAGCATTTCTTAATTTCTTGGCAAATTCCTCTCATCCTTTAAAATGAGAAGTCCTCATCTGCTGAGAAAATATTTGCTCACAAAAGCCTAACTCTGTGCTCTTCGTAGTCAGATAACATTTTTGTTGCTGGTAGGACACTTGGTGAAAAGCACATATGGGTAATTTAAGTTGCTCAATAGTCTCTGGCTCCTCTCTGTCAGTTTTCAAGGTAAATGGACAGATGGGCCCTTGTGCAGGGTTTTGCCTGGAAAGCAGCTTGAGCACACCAGCTACTCCACAAAACAGGAGGGGTTGCATACCACCTCGTCCACACAGCTCCATCTCACAGTGTCTCTCCTTTTCTTTTTCTTGTGTGTGTTTTTATCATTTATTCATAGCTTCGGAGGTTTGACGTCACTGGCATTCACAAAAATAGCATAACAGCTCTGGCTTGGAGCCCCAATGGGATGAAACTGTTCTCTGGAGATGATAAAGGGAAAATCGTCTATTCTTCTCTGGATCTAGATCAGGTAAAATCATTTTCAGAAGTACTGTTAGTCAGATAATTGGAGAAATTATAGCTGGTCAATTTGTATTCTTGATCCTTGTCCCATTTTTCTGTCTGCGCCAGTCAGCTGGTGAGATCTCAGTTCCACAGCCAGGGATTGAACCCAGGTCTCGGGAGTGAAAGCCTGGAGTCCTGACCTCTAGGCCACCTGAAAGCTCCCTGCTGTCTCTTTCTATTCTCAGTTGTTGTTCGTAACATCTTCTTTCAAGGGCTTTCCTGATGCTTTATAAGCTTCTACTTCTGTGTGTTAAGAATTGGCCTTTGTTTCTACTTGAACATATGCTTTTCTCCTTCTCCTGTTGTCTGTTGCTACCACTTAGAAAAGAAGCCACTACCAAGCCTTATTCCTTGACAGTTTGTAGAGGAGGACATGAAACATTTCAAAGTCACGACAGTTGTCAACTGAAAAATAAAAAGCACAACCTAAAAGTTGAGAATTTTTATTTGGTGGACTTACTGAGGACTTAAGCCTGGGAGACAGTCTCAGATAACTCTGAGGGGTCCTTCCAAAGAGGTGGGGGAGGAACCACGATCTATAGGAGCTTTGAAAAAACAAACCTGCTTGTTGAACATCAAGAACTGTGCTAATTAAAGAAGGAAAAAAATCTCTCAACGAATTTAGCACCTTTCTGTGTGGGAAGACGCGAGAGTTTGGGCTCCCTGAGATCACGTTCCTTTCATGTGCACCTTCACCCTGGGGCCTGCGTCCCATGCTTTCTCATCCTGAACCCCCCAGCCACATGTTGGCGGCCCGCAGCAGCTGCTGGCTTGATGCAGGGTAGCCTGCGTACCCCACCCTGAGCTCCCTGAGGGTGCGCCCTGAGGTGAGGGAAAGGACAGCCCTGTGGCTGATGGCTGCCACCTCCCTTGAATACTGACATGCCAGGCAGCAGTCTTGGTCCACTCTGTGGACAGTGGTCTGAGTGGGTGGTGAGCTCACCCCAGCCAAACTTTTGTTGTGGGAGAGTGGTGGAGGAAGAGGAGGTTTGGCGGTAGCAGGGAGCCACCTCTACCCCTGTATTTGCTCTTTAAGCCTCTGGACAGAGCCCTAAAGCCTCACATTCTAATCTTCAGTCAGTAGATAAGAAACCCAGGCTCCCAGGGGTCCAGGCACCAGGTGACGCCCAGCAGAGCTCAACTTCAGGCTGAGGGTCTGCTTCTGTTGTGTGGGTGGCTTTAAGCCTGCCTGTGCTTTGTTTTGTCAGACGTCTGCTGGGTTGGAATTCTCTCCTTGGTGGTGTGGTCCTTTCGTCGTCTTTGTTTTGTAGCCATTATTCCTAGTGCATCCAGAAATTCAGTGATTACTAGCTGGGTAACTCTGAGTCCACTCATCTAGAGCCAGACATCCTGGAATGTGAAGTCAAGTGGGCCTTAGAAAGCATCACTATGAACAAAGCTAGTGGAGGTGGTGGAATTCCAGTTGAGCTATTTCAAATCCTGAAAGATGATGCTGTGAAAGTGCTGCACTCGATATGCCAGCAAATTTGGAAAACTTAGCAGTGGCCACAGGGCTCGAAAAGGTCAGTTTTCATTCCAATCCCAAAGAAAGGCAATGCCAAAGAATGCTCAAACTACCGCACAATTGCACTCATCTCACATGCTAGTAAAGTACTGCTCAAAATTCTCCAAACCAGGCTTCAGCAATACGTGAACTCTGAGCTTCCTGATATTCAAGCTGGTTTTAGAAAAGGCAGAGGAACCAGAGATCAGATTGCCAACATCCACTGGATCATGGAAAAAGCAAGAGAACTGTAGCCTACCAGGCTCCTCTGCCCATGGGATTTTCCAGGCAAGAGTACTGGAGTGGGGTGCCATTGCCTTCTCCATGATGGAGTAGCAGTTTTTGTAATTACAAATTCCCAGGAAAAATATTCTTTTTTATTTTGGCCACGCCATGCCACGTGCAAGATCTTAGTTCCCCAAACAAGGATTGGACCTGCACGCCCTGCAGTGGAACTGCAGAGTCTTAACCGCCGGACCACCAGGGAGGCCCCCCTGGCCTGTCAGACGATACACACCTAAGGCGTGTTGTGTGCCTTTCTCGCCTGCGAGCGGAGGTGGAGCCGTCCCTCACAGTCCCTGGCCTCTGCACCGTCCTGCTCCTCCTTGGCCGACCCCGCCTCCCATGTCCACGGCCGTGGGTCTGCTGGAGCCCCGAGGCAGAGCGGGGCCTGGCTCTGCAGTCACACTCAGGCAGAGTCCTGACTCGGTTCCCTCGGGCTGTGTGACTTGAGACCAGTCTCACAGCCCTGGTGTCACGGGGATAGCTCCAGCTCCTCCACTCTCGGTGGTCTGAGCATCCCAGGAGGTAACGCCTGTGCAGTGCCTGCCGGGCAGCCTGGCGCAGGATGCGTGCTGCTAAGAGGCCTGTGCCCTGTCCCTCGCTGCCGCCGGCATCCTCACCGGGCCTCCCACTCGTCTTTCCTCCCCAGGGTTCTCTGTCCTGGTGCCTGTGGAGTTGGCCACTTCTCTTGACTGGGTGCGAACTCTGCCTGAACGAGCACGGAAAGCTCCTGGCCGGTCCTCCTGTCTGGGCCCATGCCCTCCTCCTTCCAGCCTGTTTCAGAGGATGTCCCAGTAAGACTTAAGACTGGTACACCTGCAAAAGCAGGCGTCTTCAAGGGTCTACTTTTCCTTCCTGTCGCTTAAGATCTAGCTCCTTTACCCCGTGTCATGCTCTGGCCCCAGGCATATTTATAGCCTGAACAGGGCCTGAAAGAGTGCTCCCGCGTGACCACCTCTGCTCACTGGGGTGGCTCTCTGTGTGCACGCCTTGCTGCTGTGGCTCCGCTTTGAGAGGCCAGGCCCTCGCCCAGCAACTGACTCAGGATCCTGAACGCGCGGGGTGCGCTCGGGTTTGACAGATTGATTACCATGTAAATTACTGCATCAGGGTTCAAAACGGCTTATTGAAGATCTTGCCATATGTCTTATCAAGGTGGAAATGGCTGTGTAATTTTTTTGAATGAGTGGTTTCAAAATAAAAAACGATGTTTCAGGTGCACTGGAGGCCTAAAGATCTGTCCTCAGCGCTTGCCATGTGCCTTCACTAAACCAGCATATGAAGCCTGCGTCAATGTGATTCAACATGATTATTGATCTAAGAATCAGAACAAACCAGGAATAAGTTTATGAAGCACTTGTTGATCTTCCAGCACAGCTGTGTGGCAGGTACACACCATGGATGCCAGTTGGTGGAGGACTTGTCCATGTTGAGAGAGAAGGAAGCAGAGCTTGGGAGTGGGACAGCTCTCCTGATTCCAGACTCCGGTTTCGGGGGAAACAATCTCTCTTGTCCGAGCTCCTTAGAATTCTCTTGAGAATAGCTCAGTGGTTCACACTTTGTCATTTCAAAAATAAAAAACCTGGAAAGAAAAAGAGATATAATTATCTTTCTGAGCTATATACATTTTCAGTCAGGAATATGTATAGGCTGCTGTGTGGCGAGGTTTTCCATTTCACTTGTAGGTGCTGTTTCACAGTTTGAAATCTGGCCCAGTGACAGGCCCATTTGATTTTAGATGTTTGCTCTTTCAGGGGAAAACGGAATCCATCACGGTGGTGAAGCTGCTGAGCTGCTTTGATGATCTGGTGGCTGCAGGCACAGCCTCTGGGAGGGTTGCAGTTTTTCAGCTTGTATCCTCATTGCCAGGGAGAAATAAACAGGTAAGTGCCAACCATTTTAGCATTTCTTAATTTCTTGGCAAATTCCTCTCATCCTTTAAAATGAGAAGTCCTCATCTGCTGAGAAAATATTTGCTCACAAAAGCCTAACTCTGTGCTCTTCGTAGTCAGATAACATTTTTGTTGCTGGTAGGACACTTGGTGAAAAGCACATATGGGTAATTTAAGTTGCTCAATAGTCTCTGGCTCCTCTCTGTCAGTTTTCAAGGTAAATGGACAGATGGGCCCTTGTGCAGGGTTTTGCCTGGAAAGCAGCTTGAGCACACCAGCTACTCCACAAAACAGGAGGGGTTGCATACCACCTCGTCCACACAGCTCCATCTCACAGTGTCTCTCCTTTTCTTTTTCTTGTGTGTGTTTTTATCATTTATTCATAGCTTCGGAGGTTTGACGTCACTGGCATTCACAAAAATAGCATAACAGCTCTGGCTTGGAGCCCCAATGGGATGAAACTGTTCTCTGGAGATGATAAAGGGAAAATCGTCTATTCTTCTCTGGATCTAGATCAGGTAAAATCATTTTCAGAAGTACTGTTAGTCAGATAATTGGAGAAATTATAGCTGGTCAATTTGTATTCTTGATCCTTGTCCCATTTTTCTGTCTGCGCCAGTCAGCTGGTGAGATCTCAGTTCCACAGCCAGGGATTGAACCCAGGTCTCGGGAGTGAAAGCCTGGAGTCCTGACCTCTAGGCCACCTGAAAGCTCCCTGCTGTCTCTTTCTATTCTCAGTTGTTGTTCGTAACATCTTCTTTCAAGGGCTTTCCTGATGCTTTATAAGCTTCTACTTCTGTGTGTTAAGAATTGGCCTTTGTTTCTACTTGAACATATGCTTTTCTCCTTCTCCTGTTGTCTGTTGCTACCACTTAGAAAAGAAGCCACTACCAAGCCTTATTCCTTGACAGTTTGTAGAGGAGGACATGAAACATTTCAAAGTCACGACAGTTGTCAACTGAAAAATAAAAAGCACAACCTAAAAGTTGAGAATTTTTATTTGGTGGACTTACTGAGGACTTAAGCCTGGGAGACAGTCTCAGATAACTCTGAGGGGTCCTTCCAAAGAGGTGGGGGAGGAACCACGATCTATAGGAGCTTTGAAAAAACAAACCTGCTTGTTGAACATCAAGAACTGTGCTAATTAAAGAAGGAAAAAAATCTCTCAACGAATTTAGCACCTTTCTGTGTGGGAAGACGCGAGAGTTTGGGCTCCCTGAGATCACGTTCCTTTCATGTGCACCTTCACCCTGGGGCCTGCGTCCCATGCTTTCTCATCCTGAACCCCCCAGCCACATGTTGGCGGCCCGCAGCAGCTGCTGGCTTGATGCAGGGTAGCCTGCGTACCCCACCCTGAGCTCCCTGAGGGTGCGCCCTGAGGTGAGGGAAAGGACAGCCCTGTGGCTGATGGCTGCCACCTCCCTTGAATACTGACATGCCAGGCAGCAGTCTTGGTCCACTCTGTGGACAGTGGTCTGAGTGGGTGGTGAGCTCACCCCAGCCAAACTTTTGTTGTGGGAGAGTGGTGGAGGAAGAGGAGGTTTGGCGGTAGCAGGGAGCCACCTCTACCCCTGTATTTGCTCTTTAAGCCTCTGGACAGAGCCCTAAAGCCTCACATTCTAATCTTCAGTCAGTAGATAAGAAACCCAGGCTCCCAGGGGTCCAGGCACCAGGTGACGCCCAGCAGAGCTCAACTTCAGGCTGAGGGTCTGCTTCTGTTGTGTGGGTGGCTTTAAGCCTGCCTGTGCTTTGTTTTGTCAGACGTCTGCTGGGTTGGAATTCTCTCCTTGGTGGTGTGGTCCTTTCGTCGTCTTTGTTTTGTAGCCATTATTCCTAGTGCATCCAGAAATTCAGTGATTACTAGCTGGGTAACTCTGAGTCCACTCATCTAGAGCCAGACATCCTGGAATGTGAAGTCAAGTGGGCCTTAGAAAGCATCACTATGAACAAAGCTAGTGGAGGTGGTGGAATTCCAGTTGAGCTATTTCAAATCCTGAAAGATGATGCTGTGAAAGTGCTGCACTCGATATGCCAGCAAATTTGGAAAACTTAGCAGTGGCCACAGGGCTCGAAAAGGTCAGTTTTCATTCCAATCCCAAAGAAAGGCAATGCCAAAGAATGCTCAAACTACCGCACAATTGCACTCATCTCACATGCTAGTAAAGTACTGCTCAAAATTCTCCAAACCAGGCTTCAGCAATACGTGAACTCTGAGCTTCCTGATATTCAAGCTGGTTTTAGAAAAGGCAGAGGAACCAGAGATCAGATTGCCAACATCCACTGGATCATGGAAAAAGCAAGAGAGTTCCAGAAAAACATCTATTTCTGCTTTATTGACTATGCCAAAGCCTTTGACTGTGTGGATCACAATAAACTGTGGAAAATTCTTCAAGAGGTGGGAATACCAGACCACCTGACCTGCCTCTTGAGAAATCTGTATGCAGGTCAGGAAGCAACAGTTAGAACTGGACATGGAACAACAGACTGGTTCCAAATAGGAAAAAGAGTACGTTAAGGCTGTATATTGTCACCCTGCTTATTTAACTTATATGCAGTGTACATCATGAGAAATGCTGGGCTGGAAAAAGCACAAGGGGAATCAAGATTGCCAGGAGAAATGTCAGTAACCTCAGATATGCAGATGACACCACCCTTATGGCAGAAAGTGAAGAGGAACTCAAAAGCCTTTTGATGAAAGTGAAAGAGGAGACTGAAAAAGTTGGCTTAAAGCTCAACATTCAGAAAATGAAGATCATGGCATCTGGTCCCATCACTTCATGGGAAATAGATGGGGAAACAGTGGAAACAGTGTCAGACTTTATTTTTTTGGGCTCCAAAATCACTGCAGATGGTGACTGCAGCCATGAAATTAAAAGACGCTTACTACTTGGAAGAAAAGTTATGACCAACCTAGATAGCATATTCAAAAGCAGAGACATTACTTTGCCGACTAAGGTCCATCTAGTCAAGGCTATGGTTTTTCCAGTAGTCATGTCTGGATGTGAGAGTTGGACTCTGAAGAAAGCTGAACGCCGAAGAATTGATGCTTTTGAACTGTGGTGTTGGAGAAGACTCTTGAGAGTCCCTTGGACTGCAAGGGGATCCAACCAGTCCATTCTGAAGGAGATCAGCCCTGGGATTTCTTTGGAAGGAATGATGCTAAAGCTGAAACTCCAGTACTTTGGCCACCTCATGCGAAGAGTTGACTCATTGGAAAAGACTTTGATGCTGGGAGGGATTGGGGGCAGGAGGAGAAGGGGACGACCGAGGATGAGATGGCTGGATGGCATCACTGACTCGATGAACGTGAATCTGAGTGAATTCCGGTAATTGGTGATGGACAGGGAGGCCTGGCGTGCTGTGATTCATGGGGTCGCAAAGAGTTGGACACGACTGCGCGACTGAACTGAACTGAACTCTGAGTCCCTCTGATCCGAGACTGACCTGTCTATCACGAATACTCTGTCACAGTAGTTCTCAAACTTTTTGGTCCCAGGACCCCTTTACACTATGCCTCTTAAAAAGAGGTATCCAGAGAGATTCTGTTTGTATGGGTTAAATTTTTGTATATTTTTGTGAAAATAAATAGTACTGAGAATTCCCTGATGATCCAGTGGTAAGGACTCCGAGCTCTCAATACGGAGGGCCCAAATTCAGTCCCTGGTTGAAAAATCCCACAAATTGCAAGGCAAGGCCAAAAACAAAACACGGAACATGGGACGTGCCCGGTGATCCAGTGGTTAAGACTCCTCGCTTCCATGCTGGATGCCTGGGTTTGATCCCTGGTTGGGAAACTAAGATCCCACATACCTTGCAGTGTGACAGAAAAAAAAACAAAAAACTACTACTGCTTTCAAGAGTAGCATTGCTTTACATTTTTGCAAATCTCTTTATATATGCCTTAATAGAAGACAGCCAGATTCTGCATTCAGTCTGTCATAATACATTGTTTCGGTTGGGGTATATCAAGAAAATTTGGCCTCACACAGATATGTGGTGGGAAATAGGAGTGTTTTAATAGCCCTTCCAGAGAACTGTGTTATGTTCTTCTTTAATCACATCCCCAAATTAGTTTCTTTAAAGGTTGGTTACAACATGGAATCTGAAAACATGTGGATGACTTTTTGTTGTTCTGTTACAGTGAAATCCATTGGTCTGTTTTGCACTTTGAAGGGCTCCTTGACTCATTTTGTTTGATTTTGTAATTCTGTAATTTTGTGTGTTGGTCACTTGGAAAATATTAATGTACCAAGTGATGCAGATCTTCCAAATGTTGATACATTTAATTATATAATATAAAGCAAAACTCCAGAATCACTGCAGACGGTGACTGCAGCCATGAAATTAAAAGACGCTTGCTCCTTGGAAGGAAAGTTACGACCAACGTAGACAGCATATTAAAAAGCAGAGACATTACTTTGTCAACAAAGGTCCATCGAGTCAAGGCTGTGGTTTTTCCAGTAGTCATGTATGGATGTGAGAATTGGACTATAAAGAAAGCTGAGTGCTGAAGAATTGATGCTTTTGAACTGTGGTGTTGGAAAAGACTCTTGAGAGTCCCTTGGACTGCAAGGAGATCCAACCAGTCCATCCTAAAGGAGATCAGTCCTGGGTATTCACTGGAAGGACTGATGTTGAAGCTGAAACTCCAATACTTTTGGCCACCTGATGCTAAGAGCTGACTCATGTGAAAAGACCCTGATGCTGGGAAAGATTGAGGGCAGGAGGAGAAGGGGACAACAGAGGATGAGATGGTTGGATGGCATCACCGACTCAATGGACATGGGTTTGGGTGAACTCTGGGAGTTGGTGATGGACAGGGAGGCCTGGCCTGCTGCGATTCATAGGGTCGCAAGGAGTCGGACACAACTAAGCAACTGAACTGAACTGAAAGCAGAAACAGCACCATTGTTAATATCTCCATCATTCTGATGAGAAAGGTCTTGAGCTATTGGGAATATCAGGTTCACAAGAGTGGATACAGGTTTTCAGATTCTGATCTTCATTTGTGAAGATCAAGTCTTATTATCAGCAAAAAATACCCTCACTTATTTTCCTTGAAGTGACAGGTATGCTTTATTCCTTCTGAGAAAATGCCTGCCAAATACCCAAGTTTGAATAATTCTAGTATTTCAATAAAAATGTATTTTGTGGGGGAAAAAAGTTCAGCTCCCAGCTCGTACAGTCGTCCAAGTGCTCCTCCTCAAAACAACCACAGGACTTCAGCCTCAGCCAGGGAGACATGTGCAGGCCTGGTTTCATCGCAGAACACAAAGACAAGTGTCCCCAAGGTCAAGAGTTGTTGGGATTGTTATTTTCCTGCATCAAAGACCTCCTGAAGGGAAATGCACGTTTTTGCTGCCCATGCCCAGGGGCCGGGGGCACCGTGACAGCACCTGGAGTTTGGTGCCCTTCTCGCCTTGGGGTCCCCCCCACCCCAGTCTTTCAGGAGTTCTGCCCACCAGCAGTATGAACCACTGCTCTGTGAAGAAGGCAGAGAAAACCTCATAATGAAAATGACTTTGACCTCGAGAGGTCCTAGGGGAGCCTCAGGGACCGTGGGCCACACTTTGAGAACTGCTGCTCTCCGGGAGGATACTTTGGAAGGTTTTCGGGGATCCTGTGTTTGTGTCCTCCTGCTGTCACTCCCACAGCGCGGGCTGCACCATGAGAACATTGCGCATGCACGTCAGGAAATGGCGGGAAAAGGCACGCAGAGAGCACTCTCGTTGTGTACTGCTGACCCTGCTCACAGCACCGAGTCTCGCTGTGTCTCACTGTGAGCACTGTTCCCTGAGCCCACGGTAGGCAAGGCGCGGGCGAAGAGGCTGGAAGAGAATGTGAGGAGCTGTGGGAACTGCAGATGCGTTTATTCTCTCCTAGCTGGCACAGCAGACGTAACGTAACCGCACACAGTCCTTCAGGGCTTTTCCAGGGGAAGCTTGTCCACGCTCAGTCAGAGCAAAAGTGGCCCGTGGCCAGGCGAGCACCTCGTGACGCACACGCACGGTGCCTTAAGCAGTCTCGGCTGTTACACAGCTGCACAGCCACTGCTTACAGAGCGTGGAGCGGAAGAGCCTGACCGGTGCCATCTTGTTAATTTCCCCACACCTTGGCATCCTGGTCATTTGTTCCCAGCTTTATTGAGGTTCTGATCCGTTTTTAAAGACACAGGTGTTTCATGAAATTTGCAGAAAAGATGTATGGGTTTGCACAGTGAAAGTCGCTCAGTCCTGTCTGACTCTTTGCAACCCCATGGATTGTACAGTCCATGGAATTCTCCAGGCCAGCATACTGGAGTGGGTAGCCTTTCCCTTCTCTAGGGGATCTTCCCAACCCAGGGAACGAACCCAGGTCTCCTGAATTGCAGGTGGATTCTTTACCAGCTGAGCCACCGGGGAAGCCCTTTGCACAGTACAATACAATGAATTTAATTCCATTACGAGCTAAGTCGAAAGTTGAAAAACTGCAGTTTGTGTAAGTAAAGGTGGGAGGGAACTCTGGCTTCTTGTCCATGATAGTGGAGGTAATGGGAATTTCCCCATCTCAATCATGCTGGTGGTTACACACCGGTATGCATCTGTCGAAATTCATAGAATCATATATCTAAAAAGGGTGACTTTTACTGTATGTAAATTTTTACCAGCAAATCTGATGGCTGCTCCCTTTTTCGCTGCAAAGGTCTACGACTTTGCATCAGTATTTCCTACACAGTTAAAGAAACAGGCTTCAGGAGAAGAGGGACTTACAGGCGCAGATACTTGGCCCAAAGACACACCATTTGTGTCAGCGATAAAGTGCCTCACAAAGCTTGACTTGGCTCTTTAACATACTTAATACCATTTTCATTTCTTTCTAACCTGTCTCTTCTGACCCTTTCCATAGGCCAGAATATGTCCCCAGAATTACTTTGAATCCTTTGTGGAGGAGGTTGTGATATGAACTGTGAAAGTTGTCACAATAATAATTTTTTAGAAAGTCCCATTGTGTTCTGTTGGAATAAATAATACACACGGTGCAGCCTATTTTGCTTAGATCTTTATGGTGTCTTCCTTCTTTGAACCATGTTGCAGGGAAAGAGCAAATTAGCCAGGATGGCGGTGGTCACGGCCTCTCGCTCTCACCCCACGAGTTGTAAATTCATGGTTTTGTAACAGCTGAGATGGTTTGTAGCACTGCGCACGCCCAGTGACTTATGTAAGCCCCATCTGAGAAACTCAAAGGAGCGGCGAGTCAAGGCGTGTTGAGTTGTATCGTTGTTGTTGCTGTTGCGTCAGCCGGGTGCTGTGAATGCAGGATGCCACAGTTCCTGTGGCTCCTCACATCTCCCGGCTCCCTCGCTCGTGCCTTGCCTACCCTGGGTTCAGTGAGCAGGGAGGGACAGAGTGACACACGTGCTGAAAGCCTTTTCTAAAACTCATACCAAAGTTTTAAGCGTTTCTTGGCAACCTTGCTGTGGCCTGACCTAGACGTAACCNGATGCCACAGTTCCTGTGGCTCCTCACATCTCCCGGCTCCCTCGCTCGTGCCTTGCCTACCCTGGGTTCAGTGAGCAGGGAGGGACAGAGTGACACACGTGCTGAAAGCCTTTTCTAAAACTCATACCAAAGTTTTAAGCGTTTCTTGGCAACCTTGCTGTGGCCTGACCTAGACGTAACCCTGGCAATTTTCTCACCAGTGAGGGCTTCTCCGGGTAGTATGATCGCGGTGGGTTGGCCCTGAACGCGGTGAGGATGAGGGCCTTCATTTAAGGTAGACACTGGCCGGAATGCAGACGCGGGAGGGCCCCTGGAGCCTGCCCTGCGGGCCTCACGCGCCCCTCTCCGCAGGGCGTCTGCCGCTCGCACCTGGTGCTGGAGGAGGCGGCCTCCATCGTGCAGCTGGACTACAGCCAGAAGGTGCTGCTGGTCTCCACGCTGCAGAGGAGCCTGCTGTTCTACACCGAGGAGCGCTCTGTCCAGCAGGTCGGGACACAGCCGAGGAAAAGGTGAGCTGCGCGGGGTCACGGCGCGAGGGACGGGGCTCCACGTGGGTCCCCAGCCCCCGGCTGCGTCTCATGCTGGTGTTTGTTCCTCGCAGGCCACCTCCTGCGCAGCTCGGCTCAGAGGTCAGGGTCGGGTGGGCGTTCCCGCCTGACTCCGTGAACCACGCCACTGTGGACGCAGGTGACCTCAGCGCTGCTGGCTGTGTCTCCTGCTGTGGAGCCTAGTGAGGGTGCGGCCAGGACATGGGCTGTAACCTGGGGGGGGGTGTTCTGAAGAAGAGGGGCCAGGCCTGGAAGGGGTCAGAGCTCCTGGCTGGGAGACCACCCCTTCTGTGACCTGCTCCTGGTGGAAAAACAGCTGCAGCAGGGTCGGTCCAGCCCCATCCCCGGGGGCTGGAGTTGGAGGAGTGCCCGGGGAAGAGACACCGCTGTCTGCAGAGATGCACGTGGGGTGACCAGGTGATGGTACAGGTCATGGCCCTGAGCCTGGGAGGGCCGCAGCGGAGCTGGCTTGGCCCAAAGGGGGCGGAGGCTGTCCTGTCAGCGGTGCAGCCGGGCCTGGGGACAGCTGCAGGGAGCGGTGGGTGATCAGCCCGTGAACCCCCTCAGATTGAACAGAACAGTGCGTGTGTGTCTCCCAGGCGATCGCAGCGCCCAGCTGTCCGCTTCTCCTCCGTGTCTGGCGGCAGGCCATCCGGGTCGGCAGCACCCGCGGGGCTGGGGTGGGTGTGGAGCCTGGGCCCCCGCCCAGAGATGTGTATAAGAGACAGCCTCTGGTCCTCTCAACGTCCGTTACGCTGTGTCCCGGGCTTTGCAGGAACACAGTGCAAGTCTATTCCTTTCTCTGTTGGCAGAACAGCCCATGGCTGTTCACACAGTCACGTCTCCCCTTCCTTCGCCTTTCCATGTTGAACATCCCCTAATTCCATTGACAGTTGGTCCTCTTATAACGATCGTCTCCCTTTTGGCTCCTGGGAAGCCCAGCAGGACCCGCCGCTCTGGCTTGGTGGTCCTGCAGACTTGGCCGGGCTCCCCCTCTGCCGGGACCCCGCTCTCCCCCTCACGTCTTGTCCTGGCCTGTCTGTCGGTGTCTTGCTGTGTTGTGTCTTTTTGGAAGGAAGGTGGTATGCAGAGAGAGAGACTTAAAAACCAGTTACCTCCACGTGACTCGTGTACCCAGCAGTCTTTGCCTTCACACCTGGCCTTCTCAGCTCCAGCGTGAAGCCTCAGCACCTCTTCTGACCCTCTCCTGGTGGGTCTCTGTGGCCGGGTCTTTGCGCACACTTGCCGGGCACCGTCTCAGGGTGCCAAAACAGCTGAGTCCCTTTTTTGTTAGGGAGCTGTGTTAGAGAAGTAGGGGACAACAGAGTGAACAGAAACGCTTCCAACCTGTGTCCTGACAGCTTGTCTCTGTTGTGTGCTATGTTAGATCGTGGTTAGAAAAGGACCCCAGTGACAGCTGCCTCCCGGAGGCGCAGCTTCAGTCACCAGGCGTCCCACCGGCCGGCCCCTGGGGCTCAGCGGGGAGCCAGGCTCTGCCCTCGGAAATGCCGGTCTCAGTGTGGGCAGTGCTCCAAGGCCGCATCCGGGTGAAGGGTCGGGTGGAGGCAGTCAGTCAGCAGAGGCCTCTGGGGAAGAGATCCTGGGCTGAACCCTCCAGTGTGCAAAGAGCCTTACGGTCTCGGGAGCAGCAGGTGCCGAGGCCCTGTGTTGGGCCCGGGCCTGGAATGTTCAAGGAGCCAGCGGGGGACTGGGGCAGCTGTGGAGGGTGGGCGGGTGCTGGAAAGGAAGACCTGAGCCAGTCCTTGCCCTGAGTTATTCCAGACCAGACGGGAAGCCAGTGGGGGCTTTAGGCAGGAGGAGGGCGGCCTGAGCACGCCTGGTTCTGCACAGCAAGGAGGCAGTTGCAGGAGTCCGGGGGGCGACGTGGAATCCACCTGGGCCCCCAGCATGAAGAGGGGTGGGAGGAGGAGGGAAGGGTGATTTGGGGATGAATTCGATACAGGGGTGAGGGGAGAACAGAGTAAGGAAGGATTTCTGTGTCCTTTGCTAAAGCAACTGGATGGAGAGAAAAGCCCTTTAACTCAGACAGGAAGCCCTGGGTTAAGGTCTGGACGTCTGGATTCTCTCTCGGGCGTGCTGTGTTTAAGATGCCTGTTAGGTGGCTAAGCCAGAATCCCCATCGGGAGTAACGTGCGCAGGTCAGCAGCTCAGGAGAGGGGGCTGGGCCAGAAATGAAGATGAGGTCGTCAGATGCATGTGCCACTGAGCCCCCTGGCCTGGATGAGGTCATCTTGGGAGCGTGAGTGGAGGCAGTCAGTCAGCAGAGGCCTCTGGGGAAGAGATCCTGGGCTGAACCCTCCAGTGTGCAAAGAGCCTTACGGTCTCGGGAGCAGCAGGTGCCGAGGCCCTGTGTTGGGCCCGGGCCTGGAATGTTCAAGGAGCCAGCGGGGGACTGGGGCAGCTGTGGAGGGTGGGCGGGTGCTGGAAAGGAAGACCTGAGCCAGTCCTTGCCCTGAGTTATTCCAGACCAGACGGGAAGCCAGTGGGGGCTTTAGGCAGGAGGGTGGCCTGAGCACGCCTGGTTCTGCACAGCAAGGAGGCAGTTGCAGGAGTCCGGGGGGCGACGTGGAATCCACCTGGGCCCCCAGCATGAAGAGGGGTGGGAGGAGGAGGGAAGGGTGATTTGGGGATGAATTCGATACAGGGGTGAGGGGAGAACAGAGTAAGGAAGGATTTCTGTGTCCTTTGCTAAAGCAACTGGATGGAGAGAAAAGCCCTTTAACTCAAACAGGAAGCCCTGGGTTAAGGTCTGGACGTCTGGATTCTCTCTCGGGCGTGCTGTGTTTAAGATGCCTGTTAGGTGGCTAAGCCAGAATCCCCATCGGGAGTAACGTGCGCAGGTCAGCAGCTCAGGAGAGGGGGCTGGGCCAGAAATGAAGATGAGGTCGTCAGATGCAGGTGCCACTGAGCCCCCTGGCCTGGATGAGGTCATCTTGGGAGCGTGCTTCCCATTCAACCCTGGAGGATCCTTCCTGGGTGTCTGCTCTGTGCCCCGTGCCCTTCGCAATCTGGGGAAGACTGCTGTGAGCGAGGGGGACAAGAGCGCTGGTCTTCAGGAGCTCACTTTCCTGTGGGGGAGACCAACCTTAAATAAGCATGTTCTAGAATGTTCAGCGGTAATAATATAATAATAGATGGGTGGAGCTGTGAGGATGTCTGTCTGGTGTTTTTGCCTAGGCAGACATGTCCCCACCCTCCTGTGTGGTGGGGTCTGAGCCGATTCCTGGGAGAGGGTGGGGGGAGCCGTGAGGACCCCTCAGAGGAGCGCAGGCCAGGTGTGGGGGTGCAGAGGAGGGGCTGGGAGCCCATCCTGTAGGCTTCACGGCCCCGCTCGGGGCAGTGTTACTCCAGCGCCGTGAGAGCCATGAGCTGGCATTGACTCTGGCTGCCCTGTGGAGGGGGTGAGGGTGGCCACCACGGAATCCACAGGGTCCCGGGTGACCGAGGTGAGAGTCGGGCTCCCACCAGGGTGGGGTGGCAGGGATGCTTTGCAGGCAGAGCCGATGGGTTGGCTGGCTCTGGGGTGTGGGAGGAGGAGAGCCATCGGAGGCGGTGGTCTGGGCAGTGGGTAGAGCTTGGCTGGGGGCAGGGCGTGGCCTTCCTCCCGGGCCAGGCTGGGTTGGCAAGTGAGGGCGCCGTGCGCTCTGGGCCGCGGGTGGCCACAGCAGCGCCCTCTAGGGCCTCTGGACGGCGTTTAAAGCTCCGGGACCTAGGAGCTCCCTGATGAGTGAGTGTCACTGGCAAAGGGAGACCTGTGTGCCAGCGCACCCCGTCTTTACCTGTTAGAAAGAGCCGTGTTGCAGCCGCTGACTGGCCCCGAGCGATGCGCCCAGCTGGGCCTCTGGCTCTGGCAACGTGGTGGCCAGGCACACCTCCCTTGTGGGGACTTCCTGGGGGTCTAGGGGTTAGGACTCCACTCTTCCACTGCAAGGGGTATGGGTTCAGTCCCTGGCCAGAGAACTAAGATTCCACATGCTCTGTGGCTTGGCCAAAAAGAAAACACCTGTGGGGCACAGGCCACGGGCTTGGGGGAGCTGAAGGAGGAGGGGTGGGCCGCACACTGGG
>SJYT01007886.1:93728-125794 GCA_006410635.1 Cephalophus harveyi
GGTGATGGTACAGGTCATGGCCCTGAGCCTGGGAGGGCCGCAGCGGAGCTGGCTTGGCCCAAAGGGGGCGGAGGCTGTCCTGTCAGCGGTGCAGCCGGGCCTGGGGACAGCTGCAGGGAGCGGTGGGTGATCAGCCCGTGAACCCCCTCAGATTGAACAGAACAATGCGTGTGTGTCTCCCAGGCGATCGCAGCGCCCAGCTGTCCGCTTCTCCTCCGTGTCTGGCGGCAGGCCATCCGGGTCGGCAGCACCCGCGGGGCTGGGGTGGGTGTGGAGCCTGGGCCCCCGCCCAGCCACGCGGGCTCTGGGGCAGCATCGCTATCGTGCCTTCTGGTGCCTTTGGGCATCCGGCTGTTGAGCCTGCCGTCCAGGCTGTGGCTTGTCTCGTTTCCGGCTCTCTGTCTTGCTCAGCGTTATTGTACATAAATTAGAAAATCTGATTGATGGTTAGAATTTGATAACTAGAAACACTACTTTCCACATTGGTATGTCTCATAAAGGAAATGAAGACATTTTTTAAAGTCATGGTTGATATTTCTAGAAAACAGCCCCACCAAAGTTGAGAAACTTGGTTGATTTGTGATTTTAGAATCCTGTAGAGCTTTGACCTTAAAAGTTAGAGTTTTTGTGTCTGATTCAGAATGACTTCAGCCGGCGCTAGGGAGTCACCCTGCGTGTGGGTGGCGGACGAGTCGGGGTGGAGGGCCATTTGCCCTGAGCGGTATGTAGCCAGTTACCCCTGGCTCGGCCCCCTTCTCCCAGCCTGCTGCCAACACGGTTCAGCGGCTCCTTGGAGCAGGGCCCCCGCCCGCCCTGCTCAGCTTGTCCTTCCCCAGAGGGTCATGGTCCGCTCAGTGTCCAGGGTCTAGCTTTCCTCGGCCCAGGCGCAGCGCGTCCCCTTGGTCCAGCGGCCTCGAGCAGCTCTCGGAGCTGCGGGGGTGGCGCGTGTCTGACGCACGTCCGCTACCGTGTGTTACATGCCGGGCCGAGACCTTCCTCCTGCATCTTTCCTGTTGCCTGCACCACAGCTTCTCACGTGGTGTGGGAGCTCACTAAATGCTGATTAAAATGAGGGCTTTAGTTACCCCACCTGAAGTGACAGATTTTTAAGAGAACTTATTAGTAGAAGGAAAATACTCCGGTTTGGAAATTTGGATCACGACACAGAAATTGACAGGAAGGACAGGAGGAAGGGGTTATGGGCTGTCCTGCTGGAACTCCCGTGGGCGCCTGTTGAGATCCTTGCCAGAACAAATCACCAGAGGCAGTAATTGCCACCGTGCTGACCGTGGAGTCGTCCAGGAATGACCCACGCTGTCGGGTTAGTCTGACGATCTTCACTTCAGAGTTGAATTGATATTGTGTCCTCCATGGACCCTGTCCAGAGGGATGCAGTGAGATGCTGAACCGCAGAGAAGCACCCAGCTGAGTTCGCCTGGTGGGCGCTGGGACGCCGCCCTGGGAGCCAGGCACTGCCTTGCAGGGCGAGGGCGAGGCGGGGCTGGCACCCACAGCAGCGCGACGGCAGAGGCAGCTGAGCGTCGGGGGCCCTGCAGCGTCACCGGCCTTGCTCTTCATCTTCACGGATTGTCATTCAGCCTCACATCAGCCTTCGAGGTGGGGGCTGTTATCCCTGGTTTATAGATGAGGGAGCTGAAGTCCACAGCATGGAGTGAGTGGCAGGGCTGTGGGACTCCCTGTGGCCCCGTGGCTAAGGCTCTGCACTCCCGATGAAGGGGGCCTGGGTTCAGCCCTTGGCCAGGGAACTAGATCCCGCGTGACACAACTGAGAGTTTGAATGAAGATCAGAGATCCCGCATGCTGCAGCTAAAGCCTGGTGCGGCCAAATAAGTATTAAAAAACAAGCCACAATGCCTTCTGCTGTTTAGAATCAGGGAAGTACTTCTGACAGAGAATCAGAGGACTTAGGGTTAAACTGAACTCTTACTGTTTGAACCCTGGGAGACACGGGGGTTTGGCAGAGAGGTAGAGCAGTGAGAACTCCCAGGTTGCTGATGGGAGTGAGGCTGGTGTAAACACACAGGGAAAAGCTGAAATTGTCTTCCTGACCTGAATCTGCTCTTAATCAGCAACACGGCAGTCACGTGACAGTCCAGCAGTCCACTCTGAAATGTCCGTGACAGATTCTCAGACCTGTGTACCAGGAGGTTATGTGCAAACATGCTCATGGTGAGCACGATTCAAAATAAAAAAGTGGGAATAATTCAAATACCTATCAACCTGAGGGTGAATAAATCATGGAGTCCCATATAGCAGTGACAATGAATGAGCCTCAGCGCTTTTTTCAACAAGGATAAATCTCAGAATTATTAGGTTAAAGTGAAAGTTAAGTCACTCAGTCGTGTCCGACTCTTTGCGACCCCATGGACTGTAGCCTACCAGGCTCCTCCGTCCATGGGATTCTCCAGGCAAGAACACTGGAATGGGTTGCCATTTCCTTCTCCAAGCAAGTTGCAAAAGCATCGTACTTTGTAGTACAAATGACAGACAAAAGTATGTCTGTACCAAAGTATGTAGCGTTTAGGAGTACATAGATATGTGGTTAGAGTGTTGATAGAAGCAACGGAGTGATGAACACAGAATTCAGTGTAGGACTCACACCTGGGGCCCGGAGCGGCAGGGACCTTTGGAGTGGGAGAACATCAGCCATGCGGCTGTTGGCTTTATTTCCAGAGTTGAGGGACAGGTTCCTGGGTGTACATTTTGTTATTTGTTTGTTTTAGTTATTTCATGGTACTAAACATAGGAAAACCAAAAAACCTACCACGCCTGAGGATCAGAATGAAGATTGTGGGTCTAAGAGAAGTTCTGAAAGGGCTGCCCCAGTTCTGGGCCTGAAGCTCGTTCCCTGGGGCGCTGGGTGAACCTGGCAGCGGGTGTCAGAAGGAGCAGACTTTGAGAGCAGGGTGGGGGCCTCTCTCCTCCTGCCGCTGTGTCCTCTTCTCTGGGACAGGAGTCTTGACTCCGGCCTCGCGGGGCTGTGGCACGGTGTATGTGACTGGGATGCGTGCTGCGCGGGTGCACACTTCTGAGGCTGCTGTAGGGGGGTGCAGGCAGAGGCGTGTCCTCTGTGGGCTCGGGGTAGACCAGTGGTTCACGTAACCAAAACACACACTGTATAAAAAGGTTTGAAAAAGAATCAATCTTGTTCTGGCTTAGGCCAGAAATTCCTGTTGGACTTAAAATGAGGGGCTGACAGCTAGCACTGTGGGTCAGTCCACGCCTCTCTCTTTTCCCTCCTTTTTCCTTGTCGTCTCAGCACTGGGAAGTTTGGTGCCTGCTTCATACCAGGACTCTGTAAGCAAAGTGATCTAACCTTGTACGCGTCCCGGCCTGGGCTCCGGCTGTGGAAGGCTGACATCCACGGGACTGTCCAGGCCACGTTTATCTTAAAAGACGTCTTTGCCGGAGGAGTCAAGCCTTTCGAGCTTTACCCACGCCTGGACTCTGCCGAGCGCGGAGGGTGCAGCTCACCTGAGAAGCACCTGGGGCTCGTGTCATGTTTCTTCCAAGAAGGCTGGGTGTTGAGTTGGAATGAATATAGTATTTACCTCCTGGACACCGTCAACCAGGTGAGCAAAGGGATGGTGCCACACCTTTGTGTCTAGAGGCAGGAGGGTGTGTACAGGCCTTCTGCTTCCTCTCAGCGGGTGGAACAGCCTGGGTCCTGTCCATTGCCTTTTCCGTTGAGCTGGTCACAGAAACCAGGTGAAGGTTTGGTTGTTTTTGTAGATTTGAAAAAATATTTGCTTTAAATATTCATAGTCCTATCCCCTGTTAAGAAAGTGTGTGTGTGTGTGTGTGTGTGTTTTGTTAAATATTCATAGTCCTATCCCCTGTTAAGAAAGTGTGTGTGTGTGTGTGTGTGTGTGTTTTTTTTTTCAGCAGAAAGGTAAATTTGTTCTTTCTAATTTCTTTGGATCATGTGTTTTATGGCAACCAAATTACCGTGAGCGTAATAAAATGAGATCAAAACTCAAACATTAACAGAAAGAGTGAGACAGGGGCCCACTCCCCAGGGTTTTCCCAGGGTGAGGCTGAGCGAGGCAGGGGGCCCTTTCTCTAGCTTTCTTTCTACCCTCTTCTTTACCCTTATTTCTTCTCCCGAGTGGAGCTACTTCGTTTTGCCGTTTTCCCCCCACTTTACTTGATGATGCATTTGGACACCTTTCCAGCATTATTAAATCATGGTTGGAAACAATTTCTGTTTAAAGTAGGGAGATGAGATTATTGCCAATAGAGATTGCTTTATGATTTTTTTTTTAAACTGTTCAGTTTCAGTATATTCTTTGTTTTAAAATTTTATTTATTTTTAGCTGCACTAAGTCTTTGTTGTGACATGGGGCAGGGACGGATGAGTTGGCCTAGGGAATCACCAAAGTGGCTTTTAGCCCTGAGTTTCTCTTCTTAAAGAACGTTTGAAAGACATTTTTGTATTCTTCCCCGGGTCTAGAGAACACAGCTTTTCTTTTTTCTTTGGGTCCTCTTTGAACTTAATGTGCACTTATTAGTTGGTGGGGTCAAGGTATACTATAATTATACATCAATTCCTCTCTTCTGAACACTTACCCAAAGCTTTCTCCAGTAGGTGTAATTAGCTTCATTTTGTAGCTGGAGACGTGGAGCCAGAGAGGCGGGGCATGCACAGACAATCTGAACGTGGCAGCACCATGGGAAGCTTTCAGGCCACTGTCAGGGTTATCTAAGAATTAACTAAGGACTTCAACCCATTTTCTCCTCTGCGTGAGCTAGTCTCCTATTTGCTGTTGACTGGGAAGCAAGAATGTTTTTTGGTCAGTGAGGGCTCAGGGTTGTCCTGTGTTTTGGGTGCTGACAGCTTTCAGATGGCGTTGGAGGAGTCCTGTCTCCCTCCTCGTTCATTCACAACCGCAACTCGCAGTGCCCGCCTGGCCTCTCCCGCGGGAATCCGCATGGTAGGGGCCCTAGACCGGCCAGCACACATCTAGCCCAGGAGAGACAGGCCGGGCGGGGGTTTGAGTAAAGGGCTGTGAGCTCTGAGAGTCCTGGGCATTGCTGAGGAAGGCCAGCTTGTCAGGGACTCTTCCCAAGGAGGTGGCATCTGAATCAAGTTGAAACTCCCAGTGACCAAGGGCCAGGGAGAGAATCCGAGTGGAGGGCATGGCGTCACGGGGTCAGGGCCAGGGTCCGGACTGGCCAGTGGATGCGCCTGCGGCAGGGTGGGCACGATAGCACAACCGGGGCCAGTGGAGAGAGCGGCCAGGGGCGGGGAGAGGCTGCAGGCTCGGTCCCAGAAAGGTACTGACGGGTACTCGGTTACCATCTGTCGGGTACCACGTCACTTTGGGTTGAATTACTCCCAAGTTTCAGAAAGTCATGACAGCAAACAGCAGTAATTTGACTTCTTTGGATTCCAACACGTGCTTGTAACAGATTGAGCTCTTGCCGTTGCCTGGCTCTGTGATTCTCTTTTTCTGGACAGGCCACAATCGCTGGTTTGGAAGGATCAGGTGATATCGTGTCTGTTTCCTGCACAGAAAATGAAATATTTTTCTTAAAGGGAGACAGGAACATTATACGAATTTCAAGCAGGCCTGAAGGACTAGCGTCCATAGGTTTGTATTTGTTATAAAATGTATTTGTTACAAAACTTTGTTATAAAATGTATGTAAACTTTATAATGTAGAAAACTTACCACTTTTATTTACTTATTAAGTGATTGTAGCTTTAAACGAGTTATTCAAAGGGTTTCCTTTGATTCTTAAAAAACGGTTTATGATACTTTTCTTGAAGATCACCTACTTTCAGTCAAGGTCTCAAATTTGCTGGAATCGTTTCTGTGAGTCTGGAGGGCTGGGGGTTGGGTGAATAGGAAGGGGAACTCGGCACCTGCCTGACTAATCTCCGTCTGATGCTCTGAGCCAGCCTGTGGGATCGATGCATAAGACTTTCGAACACTGAAGTCTGTCACCTGGGACACGTGTTTTACCCTTAATAATAAGAGCACATCATCTTTCCCTTCGATAACCACAGTAAAACCAGCTTCTTTACCAGTGCGGGACGGTCTGGAGACATCAGCGTGCACAGAGCAAGTCCACGGGCCATGTGCGGAGAAGCCGCCGGCGGCCACGCCTTCCGAGACGAGGCTGCGGGGCGCTTCGGTGGCCAGCTCCATGCCCAGCGAGCCCAGGAGCCGGAGCAGCTCACTAAACTCCACGGACAGTGGCTCCGGGCCGCAGGCAGCCCCCGAGCTGGGCAGGGGCGGCCCACTCACCTCGAAGAGATTCAGCGCGATCAGCTCGGAGGACTTCGACCAGGAACTCGTGGTGAAGCCTCTCAGAGTGAAGAAGAAGAAAAGGACGAAGAAACCAGGTACCTTCTGGGGCAGAGCGCCTGGGGCCGCCTCCTGCCACATGGGGCCTCTCACCAGCTTGGCGGGCGGGGGCTGCTTGCCGAGAGCACAGGCAGCAGTGTCTGCCCTCGGAGGAGGCGTTTCACTGTGAAAGCTTTATCCAGTATTTAACACAAAGTGTTTGTTATACTTTCAGTACTTAAGTTAAAAATTTGGTTTATTCATGTATATCATCTGTTGGACCAGAGAGTCTATGAACTTGGAAGGAAAGCTATGGAAATCTTCAGATGCATCAGTGTATGTTTAGTGTTGGGTATGTCATCAGATACGGGATTTTTTTTTTTTTTTTTTGGCCATGCTGTGGGGCTTGTGAGATCTTAGCTCCCCAACCAAGGTATGAACCCATGTCCTTGGCAGTGAACTCACAGAGTCCTAACCACTAAATTGCCAGGGAAGTCCCCAGATACCGGATTTTTTTTAAATTGCTTACTTTTGGCTGCTTACTTTTGGTCTTTGGTGCCGCGCCCAGGCTTTTCCAGGGGCAGTGAGTGGGGGTTGTGTCACACGAGCCGCTTCTTGCAGAGGCTTGTCATCGCGGCTCACAGGCCCAGAGCTCGGCCTTCAGCCATTGTGGCTCGTGGGCTTAGTTGCCTGGCAGCATGTGGGATCTTCCCGGACCAGGGATCAAACCCACATCCCCTGCTTTGGTAGGTGGATGCTTAACCTACCACCAGGGAAGTCCCCGATACGGGATTTAACATGGAAGCTTTTTAACTTATTACTTACTCCTTGATGCCTGTTGAGCCTCTCTACTAAAGATCGCTGCAGTTTTGAAGGAGAATGTTATCAGATGCCTTAATATTCTAATAACTTTAAACAATTGTTCTGGGATCCATTTGTTCCTTTTTTGCTAGTTAACATTTATTGAAGGAAGCCTTAGAGCCCATCATGTGTACAGTATTTGCATCCATTTAAAACACCCCTGCATTGGGATACTCTGTACTTGAGAGATTTATTCTTCACCAATTACAGCTCCTTCATTTAAGATGCTTTTTTCCTTAGGCCAAGTTTTTGTTTCTTGCCGCTTGTGTGGCGTCCTGCCTCATCTTAAGTGTTCTTGTTTCCAGTAGAAGGCGGGAGCAGCACCGCGGGGCCCAGCTCACTTGAGTCGACCCCCGGCCATGAGTGTCCTGGGGACAGCCCCCAGTCCGTGAGCACGGACCTGCCGTCTGCGGCCTCCAGCTCGGGCAGCGTCGTGGACCAGTCCAGCACAGGGTCTCCTGACCAGGAGAGCAGTCTCAGCGGGGAGGCCGGTGGTGTGCTGCCCGAGTATAGCGACCCCGAGGCATTCAGTGTCCTGGAGGTGCCCCTGCCCGCCCCCGACCTGCTGAACGGAGGAGCCGAAGGGAGAACTGAAAGCCCCCTGGGCGATGGCGAGGGCGGGACACAGCTGCCCGGTGGGGCGGGGAGCTCCTCCTGGCCCCCGATGGAGCGCGCGGAGGACACTGAGGACATCATGGAGCTTGAGGGGGAGCCTCGTCCTGCGGACAGTGGGCCGGGCAGCGCGGCGGGGGCCCCGGGGGACGGGGCCGTGCAGCCTGATGGCCCCCCGGGCGCTTTCTCAGAAGCCTGCCTCCTGGACTTGGCGCCGGAGCCTTCCCGCCTCAGCTGGGCCCCCAGTGCAGAGCAACGCCTTCTGGGGGCCATGACTGACGAAGGCAGAGCTGAGGAGCCCCCCGAAGAGCAGGGCTTCCTGACGCACGTGGGAGCCCCCTGCCGCCTCAGCCCGAGTCCCCGGTGCGCTGCTCCTGACGCTGACACGGGCCAGACGGCGGTCGTCGCTTCCGAGCGTGACCTGGGAGGGGGAGGCCAACCGTCTCCCTGGGCCTCGGCCTCGGCCGCCAGCGCCCAGGAGCAGCCCCCACGGGACCAGGTGCTGACATCCAGCGATGAGGAGGACATCTACGGCCACGGGCTGCCCTCTTCGTCCTCGGAGACGAGCGTGACAGAGCTGGGAGGGGACCGCTCCCTGCAGGACCTGAGGCAGCTGGGCACGGACGACCCCGGGCTGCTCAAGGCCGATCAGGTACGGGGGCTCCTTCCTTAAGGGAGTCACTGGCAAACTGACGCTGGGAAGAAGTCACACTCCCACTGTCGACCCTGTGAGCCGAGTGTTGGAGGCCCAGGTTGAGGGGACTCCAGCACAGGGATCTGAAATGGCTGGGGCTCCTGCTGACCTGTCGTTCCCAGTCAGTAACAAGAGCGGCCTCTCACCGTTGATTCTGACCCGGGAGGGCCCGCCCAGCATGGGCACCTAGTGTTCATCATCCTGGAGAGTGGCTGGGTTGGCCTGGGGCCACTCCAGGAACCCAGTGGGCAGAGGCCCATCCCCTCGTGGAGGAGAAGGCACGGAGCAGGCTGGAGGCAGACACTCCCTGCCCCCCTCTCCTCAGACGCACATCTCTTTGACTCCGTATCGGTGCCAAGGTGTGACGGGCATAGAAGGGAGTTGCTCCCTGCGGGACCTGAGACAGTGGGGCACGGACGACCCTGGGCTCCAGGCGCAAGGGCTGCAGTAGTCTGGGCCGCCTGGGCTCTGGAGCGTGGGCTCGCTGGTCTGGGCCCCCCGGGCTCTGGAGCGTGGGCTCGCCAGTCTGGGTCCCTAAAGCGCAGGCTCAGTAGCTGTGCCGCATGGGCTTAGCTGTTCCTTGGCGCGTGGGATCTTCCTGGATCAGGGATCAAACCCATGTCTCCTGCGCTGGCAGGCGGATTTTTTACAGGGAAGCCCAGCAAGTAATTATCGTTAGATGTGTTTGGGTTCAAAGCTATGTATTGCAACTCTTCTTGTGGTGTCGCGGTGAGGTGTGGCCTGCGGGGGAGCCTACAGCCACGCATGGCGTCCCCAGGTGCCTCTGGAACCTCTGTCCTGCCGAGGCACGGCATTGGGGCAGCACCCACAGGGGTCAGGTGCCACGCTCAGCACTTCACAAATTCAACTCGTTTACTTCTCTGGAAACAAAAACCATGGGCCAGGTGCTCCCATTTCATAGGAGGAAGTGGAGACTCAGACACTTCATTGGTTCCACCGGGTCACGTAGCAGGTGGGGCCAGGGTGGCCCCAGGGTCCCCTCTCTCAGACTTCAGTGCTGTCTGCCCTGCCTTGAGGGCAAAGCATCGCGCTTACTTGCTTTAAGACAGCGGCCCTTTCCCGCCGTTTCCTGTGCGTTCGCCCTTTCTTGAGTGCCTTTGGCTGCCAAGGTCTGCGTCTGGCGCTGGGGCGCTGCAGTGCCTGTGACGGGCAGTCCTGGGTCCCAGAGTCCGAGTCAGGGAGGAGCCAGACAGTCTGCAGATCCTCCCGGTGGAGCAGGACTTGGGCGCTGGTGACGAGCATAGGGTGGAGAGCGGGTGGCCACAGGGCCCCCACCCACCCCGGCATTCCCGGGCAGCTCTGGCCTGCGCGATTGGGCTTCTCGGGCAGAGTTTTAGAAAGTCCTTGGTGAGAGGGCCCCTAGCACTGTGAGGACCTCACCTGCCTTCACCCAGCCCAGCCGTCTGAAAGCCACATTTGGTGGGTTTCGAGGGGGTAGATAAGGCGTGTCCTGGGAGCAGGGCCAGCTGAGAAGAATTGGGCATCATGCTCTGTGGGGCAGTGAACGTCCTTGTGTGGGTAATTGTGCAAATACATGGGTATCTTTTGCAGTTTGGGGAAACTTTTAAAGTACACGCTTTATTCAGCTTTGCTTTTTGAAAGACTCCTCGCAGCTAAACCTTAGTCTCCAGACTCCAGTCAGGCAGTGTTCTGGCCAGGTGTCCTTCAACCACAGGATGGGCCGCCTGTTTGGTGACTGGAGCAGAACTCAAAACCGTACCGTGAGAAAACAAACGTAGCAGCAGTGCCGTTTCCCTGTGATGATCGGGCGCACAGGGACCAGGCTGCGTTCGGGGGGAGGTGAGGCGCACCCGTAGAATGACGGTGTGAGCCCGGGTGAGGGAAGAGGTTACAGCATCTGTGAGAAAGTGTTTCTCCGGGGATGTGGTGGGGTCCTTGGAGGGACAGCAGCTCCCGTCTCACAGTGTCTCTGCTAGAGCTGGGCCAGAGACAGCGGGGCCCGCCTCCGCATGGCTGCTCAGAGGGCCTTTCACAGACACACACACGCTCGCACGCACACAGCCCTTTCAGCTCCGCGACGTTAATGCTAGCACACTTTTTGTATTGCCGAGTGTGGGGCACATGCCGCTGTGTCTTCTGTCGCCGACTCAGCAGGCTCTGTCCTTGTCAGTTTGCAGAAAGCTGGATGGGCTACTCCGGGCCCGGCCACGGCATCCTCAGCTTGGCGGTCTCCGAGAAGTACCTCTGGTGCCTGGACTACAAAGGTGGCCTGTTCTGCAGCGCGTTGCCGGGCGCTGGGCTGCGCTGGCAGAAGTTCGAAGATGCTGTCCAGCAGGTGGCAGTCTCGCCCTCAGGTTCGCCCCCTGGCTCCCGGCGCCCGCCCCCACCACTGACCCCACACAGCCACCCAAGCACTCGGGACCATCCACTCAGCAGACCTTGGCCTTTCCTGCAGGTCTGAGGGCTTTTCTCCATGGGACGTGGACTGCTCCATTTGACATCAACTAAAAATTGTGTAAATGCAGTTCAGTTTTTAGTTTTTTTAATTGCAGTGGTAACACATGAATATACTTTTGTTAAGTTATGCAGATAGCTTGAATTTTGAGGGTTTTTGTTTTTTTTTTAAGAAATATTAACATACAAATTTCTCATAAGAATAAATGTGTTCCTGTTTCTTAGTGTTGCTTTAAAGCAACTGAACTACTGAAGATGGGCCCGTGGATATGTTGGATAAATTTGAAATATTTGGTTTCTTTCTTATAAATTATTTTTTAATGAGCTACATACATCTTTAGGTGAACAAGCTACTCCTGGGCTGTGAAAATAAAATGCATTCAGTCCTTCAAGCCGTGATCAGGCCATTGTCAGTGGGCTGGGACAGACACTTCCTGGGTGAGGGTCTACCCGCACTCCCATCTGTACAGAATCTTATGTCTGTCAAAATGTTGGCTGCTTTACCTGTTTGTGGAGGCGGGTAGAACAAAAGTATGTATGTGTATTTGCCTGGCTGTAGCTGGTTTGTTTGGAGAAGGCAATGGCGCCCCACTCCAGTACTCTTGCCTGGAAAATCCCATGGATGGAGGAGCCTGGTGGGCTGCAGTCCATGGGGTCGCTGGGAGTCGGACACGACTGAGCGACTTCACTTCCACTTTTCACTTTCATGCATTGGAGAAGGAAATGGCAACCCACTCCAGTGTTCTTGCCTGGAGAATCCCGGGGACGGGGGAGCCTGGTGGGCTGCCGTCTGTGGGGTCGCACAGAGTCGGACACGACTGAAGCGACTTAGCAGCAGCAGGAGCAGCTAGTTTGTTAGAGCATCAGAGTGGCAGACAAAGCTGAGCCTGTGCTGGCTGTCAGACTCCCGCCGACTCTCCTGGCCTTTGTCACTATGTAAACTACTAGTTTGTTCAGGGTTGTTTTCCATCTTTTGCCTGTTTGAAAAATATTTTTCCTTAGGGACTAGATAATAATCTGTTCCATTAGCTGACTTTATATAGTTGTGCACTTTAACCCTTTCCCTCTCATTTACCTTTGGATTCATCTCCCCAGCCGGTTATAAACGTTGGTTCTTTCCTGATTCTGTGAATGACTTTGTGTCTGCACACCATTCAGTCCCTCACCGCTCCAGTGGGAGCTCTCTCCGCACCAGGTTGGTGCTCTGGCTGAGCTGTCCTGCAGGACCCCGACCAGGGTGGGCACGCGGGGCTGCGGGCTGGGCCAGCGCCTCTCCTCCGTCGGCGCCTCGTTCGGGCCCTCTGTCCAGGCTGTGCGCTCTTGGTGGCGCTGGCGGTTTGTTCGCTGCAGCTCGCCTCCGTCTCCATAGACAGGCTTCCTGCCCGCCTTTGCTCCTGCCCTCTCCGTCCTCTGTTTAGTAGAGCCCTTTTCTAAGTGGGAAAGGGACAGCCCCGCTCAGATGCGCCCTTTTCCTGCACCGGATCCTTTTGGCTGGTCCAGAATTCACCCTGTCCCTCCGTGTCCCTTCGGGTGCTCTTTCCTGGGACATGCACTGTGCCTCAGGATGGCCATCCGGGTCCTCTCCCGGCACACCCGGGGGCGCTGCCCCTCTCCCACGTGGTGCGGGCCCCTGACGCCCGCCCTGTGTGCTGTGTCCTTGAGGCGGTCTCCCCTCCTGCCTTCCTGACGGCCCGCGTGCTGCCAGCCCCCTTTCACACATGAGGAGGCGGCTGAGGGGGCCCAGGGGCTCACGCCTCAGCACTGCCCCTCCCTGGCTGGCATAGCAGCAAAGGGGACACGTTGGGAGAAATCGCTTGCCCGCAGCGCCTGGAAGGGAGCTTAGCGGGTAAGAATTCTGAGTGTTCATTGGCCCGTGAATAGAATTTTTATTTCCACAGGCGCCCTTCTTTGGAAGATTGAACAGAAGTCTAACCGAGCCTTTGCGTGCGGAAAAGTGACCATCAAGGGGAAACGCCACTGGTACGAAGCTCTGCCCCAGGCGGTGTTTGTGGCCCTGAGCGACGACACGGCCTGGATCATCAGGACCAACGGGGACCTGTACCTGCAGACAGGTGGCTGCCCCCCGGGTGACTGCACTTTGGTGGCGATGTGCTTGGAGGTGGTGACGGAGGGGCTGGATGTGAATCTAAGTTAAAACATTTCCGGAAAGAGAGTATTTGCCATTGAAATCTATTACCAGCTTTCTGCTATTCACTCACATTCAGCCCAGGACATATTTACGGCAGGAATTAATAAAATTATTTTGAATCTTATAGGGCTAACTATTGCATGTCCCTTTTCCTGTGGTATCAAATCTGAAGAGGAAAGAGTAACAGAAATGACATTAGAATCATTTTTCCCTTTAACTCACGACTGAGTTTTTTCAGCCCAGTCAAAGCCCTGCTTCTGTATCCTTATTTACACATGGGTCAGGAAAAAACAACGAGAAATAATCTGCTCCAAATAGCAGTTTATCTTGTCCTAGGAAACTGCCCTGAGGGAAACCTTTAGCTGTTGGAAGAGACTCAGTGGGACTTGTTTATTAAAAATAAACTGTAATGAGAGTCAGTGTTTATGTACTGTCAGCAAAATGGGATATGGGTTTCCAAAAGCAACATGATTTAGCAGTACCTGGAAATGAGTACAGGGCAGGAGCTCTTTTTCGCTTGTCAAGAGGCCCTGTTGGATTTACGTAAAGATCAGTCTTTTGACCATTTAATATTGCTGCTTCCGAGAGGATGTTTCCATCTCTGTTGGAAACGGTCAGCCAGGGACAGCTCTGGGACTGGAAGCCCTCTGCACCTGGCTTGCTCTCGGGTGTGGGACGCCAGCATAACAGCAGCTCCTGCCTCAGGCTGGAGGGTAGCCCTACCAGCTTCGGGCCCGTGTGCCCACCAGTCTCTCCAGCCTGTTCCCGTGGCTTCCTTGAAAGTGAAAAGTAGCTGGGAAGACCGGCATGTCCAACTTCCAGAGGCATCTGAATATCATTCCTGCTGGGGAAAGAGGGCACTCTGGCCTGGGGATGAGGAGGGCCTTAGAAATCACCTGGGCAGTGATTTCAGCCCAACTCAGACCCACCGAGAGCTACCGGGTTAGAGGCTCCGGGTTTGGCCTGAGGATTAGTAATGTAAGGAGTCCCGTAGGTGATTCCCACCATGTTGAGTCCGAGGAAGGAAATGCAGCCCAAGGACTGTGATACGGAGGGGCACTTGAGTGATGAGTAGGGAGTGCAGAGGCCCAGCTGCAGGCCAGGGTGGCAGGTAAGGGCTTCAGGTAGCAGCTGCTCTGCCAGTTCCCTTAGGAGTGGCCTCAGAGCTCCTGAGACAGGACTTGCAGCGTCTCCGAGGGCCGTGGCCACTGAGGGCGGAGGGCGTCTCTGCGCACTGGCTTCTCTAGGCTGGGGCCCTCCAGGCTCGGGTCTGGCTGCTCTCCTGTGCTGGGCTTTCGTCTTCTTTCAGAACTTGTTTAGCTACTTGGGGACCCACTAGAAGGTCCTGAATTGTTGTTATTCCAGTTTCCAAAGAGCATCCAAAAACACTTCAGATGGACGTTATATTTAAGCACAATTTAACCAGCTTAGGTTGACGAAAACTTAAAGAGAAAACACTTTTACTATGAAAGGAAAGGCTATAATAACAGAATACCAAAAAAGGAAAATAAGTCGGCAACAGGATGAGAATGGGGAGTGAAATCCTCATGGTGTGTCTCTGGGGGCTTTCCGCCCTCCCTGGCAGGTCTCAGCGTGGATCGGCCCTGCGCTAGAGCCGTGAAGGTCGACTGTCCGTTCCCGCTGTCCCAGGTCACTGCCCGCAACAGCGTGGTGTGGGCGCTGACGGAGCAGCGAGCCCTCCTGTACCGGGAGGGAGTGAGCAGCTTCTGCCCCGAGGGGGAGCTCTGGAAGTGTGACATCGTCAGGTATGCACGCAGGGGCAGACACTGTCTATGTCCTCCTTGTCCCTGTCTGGTCTTTGTCAGCTTGACGCCCCTTAAGGGACCCATGTGAGCCTCTCCCAGGCAGAGCTGGTTCCCTGAAGGTTTCCAAGGTCGTGGTGTTCTCTGGGATTGTCAGAGTCAATGCCAGCAGCCTGGCCTTGAAGGCACCCTGTGCCTCCCTCTGACTGGCAGGCTGGGCGTTGGGTCAGAGTTCAGTTTTAAAAATGCTTCTACCCTTGAGCAGCATTTGTGTGTGACCTTGAGCCCCACATGTTCACAGTTCTCTCGTGGTGGTCTTTCTGCAGAACTGCCCAGCATCAGAAAGTTTCTGCTTAGAGTCTCAGATGACTAAGCCATATATTTTCATTTATTATCCTCCTTGTTAGCTGAAATTATCCATGAATTACAGTTTATTTGGTTGCTTTCTACCAGTCAAAATTTTCCTTGCAGAATTACTGTCAGGTCATTTTTCTAACATGAAATTATCAGTAGTCCTTAGAAAAGTTAGGATAGTCTTGGTTTGCGTTTAGCATCCCAGGAAACTTGAGTGAGCTCCTGTTGAGAGCCGGAGGTGGTGCTGGGCTGAGAGTGTGAATGTGACCCTGCCCTGGCCTCACAGAGCTCCCGTCTGGGGTACCACTGCCCGATGGTGTAGGTGGTCCCCAGCTGGACAGGGACGTGCCTCACGGGGGTGCCCCGGCCCCCCTGCAGAGGTCAGGGAGGCACTGTGCTTGGGGGACCGCAGCTAATCCCTGACGCTGGCGGGGACGTCACTGGATGGCAGAGGGAGGGTGTTGTCCGCTGAGAGGGCGGGTCTGCCAGGCTGCCGCTGCCTCGCACAGCCTGGCACTGGCAGGTTCTGTTCACTTAATTGGTGGAGGCTGGGGTGGGGCGCTGGACCACACAGGCCTGGTGTCCCTTATGCGCCTGTGCTTCTTCCTGGGTCGTCTTCTCTAAGGAGTGTTCCCCACTGTCCTGGGCCTGCAGTGTGTCCCCAGATCCCACCACACGTCTGAACGGTGCATACTGCACAGCCATTGAACTCTGAACTCAAGCTTCCTTCCTTGGAACTTGAGGGTTGGACTCATCTCTTGTCCCACACTGAGCCCCCCCCCTCCTCCCGACACTTGATGTCAGTGTCCCAGACACGCTGGGGGCCAAGAACCTGGGTGCTGACGCCACACTGTCCTTGTTTCCAGTGAGCGGCAGGCTTTGGAGCCCGTCTGTATAACCCTCGGGGACCAGCAGAGCCTGTGGGCCCTGGACATCCGAGGAAACCTGTGGTTCCGGACTGGCATCGTTTCCAAGAAGCCCCAAGGAGATGACGACCACTGGTGGCAAGTAGGTGTTCAGCTCCAGGGTCTGTGCCCGGCGCCTCCCACTTAGCGCCCTCCCTTTTCTTACGGAGTTCGGGGAGCTTGGCTTAAACCAACAGTGTTCACTTTTGCTGTTTGATGAGTTGTGCGTGCTCAGTCGTGTCTGACTCTTTGCAGCCCTGTGAACTCCATGAAATTCTCCAGGCAAGAATACTGGAGTGGGTTTCCACTTCCTTCTCCAGGGGACCTTCTTGACCCAGGGATCGAGCCCACGTCTCCTGCACTGCAGGCAGAGTCTTTACCCCTGAGTCACCGTTTGAGCACGTTAGGAACATCAGGGCTTTCATCACAGAAAGTAACTTGGAAAGCTCTTTTTGCCTAAATATGCAGGCTTTGTTTATTTATTTTAAATTTTGGTGTTATTTAGAAATTTGATATTACACACTAAGTAAACCTAGTGACATCCATTTGGAGACCTAGGTAATACTAATATTTAACTCTGAAAGAAGGTACTAAGAAAAGAGATTAGATAATAGGTGTGAGAAACCCAACCCACAATTAAAACTCACTATCCCTGCTTGTACAGAAGGCCTGTAAATGTATTTCAACAAAGAAAAGAGAATTTTCCCAGAAAAGTAAACACTGACAAATAGTATGGTATAATTAAGCTCTCTTTACCCCTCTGGCAACATTCAGCGTAAACCCGTCGCCCGCGGTCCCCAGCATGGTGGGTGGGGCCACGCTGGCGTTCTTGCCGTGGGGCGTGCAGCGGCGCTTCCTGTGCGGGCCCCACTGGGTCGGGCGCTGTCCCTCAGGCCTGCCTCGTCGAGGGCAGGTCTTCCATCGGCCGCTCTCAGGTCTTTCAGATGAGCGTGTGGAAAAGGAAAGTGTGTTTGCTCTGTGTCTCTAGTTTAATGTGCCAGGTGCTATTTGAAAAGTTATACAAATGATTCAGAAATGCTCTCTGTATTTGTAACTGCTAAATTCTGTGTTTAAGTAGCCTAAAGAAAGCGAGATGCCATTTTATCATAGTATTCAGAACATTATCTTCAGAGAGATTTGGCAGAGTCACCTCTGGGGTCTCTGGAAGCAGAGCTGTTTCAGTTACTGCAGGATTGAGTGCTCTGTAGTGCTCGAGTCAGCATTACATTTGGCCGTTAAACCGTTCATTTTTTTTAACTTGCATCCTACTTATCGGCCAGGCCTGCGTGCTAGGACTGAACGTGTCCCAGGCTTTCCGTGTGGCCTGGCGCCATACCCCACGAGGAAGGGCAGTGGTCCCCAGGCTCTGCCGGCCTCCTGTGGACTCTGGTAGAGTCTGCCCAGCCAGGCTGGCACGCGCTCTGCCCATAAGAGAGAAAGAGGCCACAGGCTCTGCAGCTGACAAACACCATTTGCTTGAACCTCGGTGCAAACAGCAACTCGCAGTCAGCCCGAGTTCCATCACCGTGAGGAAGGGCTGTGTGCACACACGGAGCGCAGTGCTGATTTTACAGCTGCTTCTGTTGCATTTGTTTTGTTTATTACACGTGAGATTCCCTGTCGGGAGTGATTTCACGTCACTCAGCATTTTGTTGTGCATGACCTCGGAGTGTGGCCTGCACGAGGCTGTCCTAAGAGTGGGGCCGTGACATTCTCTGTAATTAAATCCACCAGGGTGGACAGACTCGGGAAGCTGCGTATTCAGAGAGCTTTCCAGCAACCAGAGCTGCCCAGCAAGGAGAGGTTTCCTTAGACAGCCTGGAGAAAGGCCTCTTTCGGGAAAGCGAGAGAAGCGCGTCTGGAACCTGAGCCCGGCTGTGCTCCGCACGTCCAGGACAGGTGCAGTCTGCGCTGCTGTTCCGGCGTAGTCACTGGCAGTGCCGGTGAGGAGGTCAGGGCCTCCTGGTGGCTCAGATGGGAGCGCATCTGCCTGCAGAGCAGGAGACAGGGGTTTGACCCCTGGGTCGGAAAGGTCCCCTGGAGAGGCGTGGCCACCCACTCCAGCATTTTTCTGGTTGTGCTGGGTCTTCAGTGCCGCACTGGTTTTTCTCTCATTGCAAAGAGCGGGTTTCTCACCGCACTGGCTTCTCTCGTTGGGGAGCACGGGCTCTCGGCACGCAGGCCTCAGTGGTCGCAGCTCCCAGGCGCCAGAGCACGGGCTCAGTAGTTGTAGCGCACGGGCCTAGTTGGCTTGGAGGCATGCAGATTCTTCCCGGATCAGGGCTCAAAACCAGACTTCCTGCATTGGGAGGCTGATTCTTTACCACTGAGCCCCCAGGGAAGCCCCCACCCCAGTGTTCTTGCTTGAAGAATCCTGTGGACAGAGGAGCCTGGCGGGCTGCAGTCCATGGGGTCCCAGAGTCGAACACGGCTGAGCGACTGACACGGTTACTTTCCTATTAGGTCATGAGTTGCTCCATCCCTCTACCTACACTACCTTTTTAAAAACCATGCTATGATTCTAAGTGTTACACTGGTTGTCCTTTGGAAATTTCTAAATTTCAAAACAAAATAATCCTTTCTCACTGATGTAGAATAAAAGACGGGGTGCGGCGGGGTGATGTTTAGTTGTAAAAGGAATACATGCTCGTAAGAGGTGCATGAAGTAGAAAAGTATGTAAACTAAAGGCAGATGTTCGCATCCCCCTGAATCGACCCCTCGGAGGTAGTCGCACTCAGCGGCGGGGCTGTCCCCACACCTGTCCCCAGTCCTCACATGAGCGCGCGTGCAGGTGGGGGCGGGGCCTTAGCTCCCGGGCCGCGCGCATACAGAAGGCGCTTGGGACTGCACTGAGAGCAGGGTGCCTGCCTGCCTCCCTCCAGGTGAGCGTCTCGGACTACGTGGTGTTCGACCAGTGCAGCCTGTTCCAGACCGTCATCCGTGCCACGCACTCGGTGGCCACGGCGGCCCAGGTGCCCGTGGAGAAGGTGGCAGACAGGCTCCGCACGGCGTTCTGGTCCCAGCAGCTGCAGTGCCAGCCAAGCCTGCTGGGCGTCAGCAACAGTGGCGTCTGGATCTCCTCGGGCAAGAACGAATTCCACGTCGCTCGAGGGAGTCTCGTCGGTGGGTGAATTACTTCGGTCAGCTTGATGGGCAGCTCCACTTAGAGCCAGCTTTTAAAGTACAGCTTTAAGATCTCCACTTGAGAAGATCATTTAGTGCCAGTGGTATGGAGTGTGTGATGGAGGCGTTCTCTGTGCTTTTGATCGGCGTCCTCTTTTTTGTCTGTCATTCCTACGACTTGGACACCAGTGTCTACCTGGTGTGTCATCAGTTTCCACTAGGGATGTCGTAGGATATGAGGAGAGCACGTGGAGCTTGTTTTTATGTCAGCAGTTTCCATTTACATGAAAAACTCCTCCCAAACTTAGAGTCTAATGAGAGAACAGTCTGTTTCCAAGAGGGAAAATTACTGCCCTGTGGGAGACGCGAGGCTCAGGCAAGATCTGTAACCGTAGGCATACGTGCTCACGTGCCGGCTGGGCCTTCGTTTCCGTGAGTGAGCCCTGCTCAGTGGGTCTCCCCTGGGTGGCCTCCCCCGACCCTGGGCAGGACTGCAGCTCTGCCCGTTGGCTGGCTCTCACAGTGCTGGCTTGGGTCTCCAACGTTAAGGGCCCTCTAGACCCCGTCCTCTGTGAGGGGTTTTGAAGACCAAGTGAGGCCTAGAACTGAAGTTCTGAAGCGTTCTGAAGTTGTTCTTTCTTTAACACACGCTTCCCTTATTCTTCCCAGGCACTTACTGGAATCATGTTGTTCCCCGGGGGACCGCCTCTGCCACAAAGTGGGCCTTCGTGTTGGCATCCACTGCCCCCACCAAGGAAGGTGGGTCGGGGTGCCATTGAACGGTTAGATCCATGGTCTGACGTGGTCGAGTTGGGGTGGGAGCCTGGCCGTGGTAGTGTCATGGGCGAGGGCCCCCGAAGCTGGACAGGAGAGAAGGGCCTGGTGTGGATGCTGAGGGAGTCTGGAGGCGAGGCTCCTCCTGATGGCCGGGCGCTTCCAGTGTGGCTGCTGAGGCTGGCAGCCGGTACTCCAGCAGCACGTCTCAGGGCCATAGCACAGGCCAGTCGGCACCAGACTTGTCCGGGTGCCGGGCCATTTCCCCTGTGATCCTCGTTTACAGACCCTGCTGGCCTCAGACCCATTGTCCCCCTGGCAGGCACACCTCCCAACTCCACTCAGAACTCAGAGCCCCTCCTGCAGCTCAGGGCAGTTAGGTGGCCCTGCTGGCGGCCAAAGCGTCCACCCAGGATGGTGCCGAGTCCAACAAGACGATGCCATGAGTCTGTGGTTCAGAGGGAGCAGCTGGCGAGGTCCAGCCTGTAGCCGCCAGGATGTGGAGGATTCGGTCAGTGCATCCCTCGCCAGACGGTCTGACCACAGTGCCGAGGGAGAGAGCTCTGAACACCACAGGTGTCCTGAATGCGGCCGCAAAACTGACTTGCCAGGAGGCCCCTCCTGCCCTCACCCATCCTGCAGGTCATGACTGGACACATTGCCTTAGAGAAGCATCACTGTGCTGCCTGGGTTGGGGGTGGCGGGGTGGAGGGTTACCAGCTGACTCCTCAGGGCTGTTACTTAAATATCTGCCATGGCCATGACCTTATGTTTTCAAAATCCCCCCAAAATTTTAATTTTAAACTGTATCTGGCCCCAGGTTTTAGATAATCTGACTGAGATTGTAAAACTTCTCTAAGTGTGGTTTGCATTTTAAAGTGAATTAAGCCTCAAGGACTCTGAATAAATGGAGAGAATGAAAGTGTGTAATCTGGGGGTGAGGAAAGGGAGAAGAGGCTTCGTGGCGTCCTCGGCCTCCTCCAGCAGCCTCACCCCCACCACCCTCCTGTCACCCGGGCAGAGGCTCCTTGGTGGCGTACTGCCAAGGAGTCGCCTCCGGACCCTGGCCCACACGCCACGATGAAGGCTTCCCGGTTCTTTACAGAACATCCAGGGTCTAGGCCACTGAGCCAGAGATGTGGGCTTCCAAGATCTGACTTCTTTTGCTTCTTCCGAGGGTGTCGGGCTGGCTTCCTGTTTACTGGCTGCTCCTGCCCCGTGGTGGGGAGTGAGGGTGGGCGCCGAGCCGGGGCCTCACGGTGATGCTGTGACCTCTCTGCAGGAAGCTCGCTGTGGCTGTGCCAGAGCAGCAAGGACCTGTGCCGCGTGAGTGCCCAGCACGCCCAGTCCCGCCCGTCCACCGTGCAGCTGCCCCCCGACGCTGAGATGAGGGCCTACGCCGCCTGCCGAGACGCCCTGTGGGCGCTGGACACCCTCGGCCAGGTGTTCATCCGGACGCTGTCTGCCAGCTGCCCCACGGGCATGCACTGGGCCCGGCTGGACCTCTCCCAGCTAGGTAGGCCACCTGCACTGCCGCGCCTGCCCGCCTTCAGCCACATGGAGACGAGAGGCCTGACCCGCCTCCCGGGGCCCCTGTGTTCAACTGCGTGACTTCGTGGAGGCCGCTCCCTAGATTGCAGGAGGCTGATGAGCTGCTCTTGCGGGTAACGGGCCTCCTCAGGGTCGCGTGAGGAGCCTCCCCTCCCCGCCCTCTCCAGATTGCAGGGCTCAGAATCCAGGAGGAGCATGTCCCGGAGAGGGGCCGGGAGAGCTGCTCCGGCCCAGCCTGCGGTGCGGCTGCCTCTGCAGCTCGGTGCCCGCCTGGTCTGGGCGCCGGGGCCAGGCCCGCGGCCGGGACAGCCCTCCTCCCCCTGCTGCCGGGGTGTGCAGATTCCCGTATGCTCGGCGTGTCCCCGCCAGGGCTGCAGGGCAGCCACGCAGCCTGATGCCGCTTATGAGTGATTCACTCCCATTCCGGGAAATAGGAGAGCGAGCCGAGCCTTCAGGTCATCCTCCGGGCAGAGTCAGGCATGGCTGTCAGGAGGCGAGGCTCCCCCAGCCACTCCAGGGCCTGTGTGAGCCTTAGGAATACTTCTCAGCTGGGTGGGTTCCCACCCGGTGAGCTGGCAACCAGTATTCTGTTAGGCGATAGAATTGAATTTTACAAGCATTTAACGTTTGAGAATTCAACCACATGTTCTCGTTTAACAAATAAAAAGGAAGGATGAGAAAGCAAGAAAGGAGGAGGGGGCGTTGTCCGCCTCCCACTCCGGCAGCCCTCGCCGTGCCTCCAGCCAGCGGCCTCTCACCATCCCATAATGCGCAGAAGCTCCGTCGTTGTTTGGTCCCACGAGGCCCCCAAGTATAATCAGCTTAGCTGGAGAAGCAGGTTGGTTCTCAACTAAAGAAGCAAGCTTTGTTCCAAAGCTAGGAATTCTCCAGGGTCATTTAGATTATGTATGCTTTTGGCATCTCCTTGTTTTGAACCTCAGCCCCGCACCAGGGCGGGTCGCGGTCCAGCCAGCAGAGCGCTCGCCCGCCGCCACCACCGGGAGGACCGGAGCGGCCGTGCTGGCCGTGCTCCTGCCTGCTCTGTGGGGCACCCTCCTGCCTTCCCTGGGACACTTCGGTTGGGTCAGACTCTGCTGGCCTGAGCCTTTTTCCATCGGCCCCAACCGGGCCAGCTTGGGAGTTTCTGGAGGTACAAAGGTGAGCACGAGGTTTGTGTCCTTGCTGCCGTCTTGAGAGCAGTGGGAGGCTGCGCCCTCACCCCGTCTGATTCAGAAGCAGCGCTCGTCTCTGTAGAGAGGCCGCTGTGAGCGCAGCGTGAGCAGTTGCCAAGCCTGGCTCCGCTGTGGAGCCAGCCCTGCCGGGCCTCCCACCTGACTCTGTCCACTCTTCCCACGGTGGCGCACTGGCTGGCATGTCACAGGTCTTGGAGCTGCCCATCTGAGTTTCCCTGGAGTTGGTGGCCATTCCTTTGAGGGAAGAAACTCAGCTTGGTGGCGGGGGTTGAGTTTCAGTTCAAAGAGTGGGAGCCCACTGCCAAGACCATCCTGAGTTCAGGCTGCACTTCCTTCCCAGCCTGCAGAGGGCAGGGGCTCACGGAGCTGCCCTGCCTCTTGTCAGCAGAAGCGTCTGGAATCCAGCCAGGGCTGGAATGGGTCACAGACGGCAGGTGCCCACTTGCACGTGCAGGTGGGCAAGCCAAGACGCGGGGGCTCACAGCAGCAGGAGCCGCGCTGGTCGTGCGCGGGGCTGGGCCCTGCGCGAGCTTCTGGGTCACCTTGAAGCCTCTGCTCCCACCTTTGTAATAGTAACAGCAGTCCCCACCCCAGATGGAGGCTGCAGGGAAGCATCCTGTGTGAATACTCGCTCTCTCAGGCAGGGGTGACGGCTCCTGGGAATGCGGGGTGGGGGGACGTGATTCCAGGAAGCTCCACTTTTTTGGTCTTTATCCTGCCTGAGCTCTGAGCTTATTTACCTGAGTTACTGGCTGATACTGAGATGACAGATGAAGACCCTTTCACCGTCTTCTGAACATCTTGGAGGAAGGCAGCAGCATGTCCAGAGTTGGGAGGCGGGGGGTGTACAGGGAGCGCGAGGGGTGCTGGGCCAGGGTAGGAGCGGCAGAGGCCGCTTGGGCTGCCGGCTTCTCTGTCATTGGGCTCTCTGCAGGGCTGGGCTGTGGAGCCTGTGGGACAGCGAGGTTTCAATCAGGGTTTCCAGAATTACTATTTAGAGTGGGAGATGCAGATCCTGAGATCAGGTGTGTGCTCCCTGCCCAGACCCTTGTCTGCAGACGCTCGTCAGGCGGCTCTGCTGAACAGCAGTGAACGGCGTGTGGTGATGCGGAGGCCGTGGGTGCTGCCTGGCTTGCACACCTGGGCTGGCCTGGGATGCTCCGCTGTTCTTTTAAAAGCTGGCTGTGGTGGTGCTCACGGCAGGAACAGGAAGCACGGCTCTGCAGGCCCGCGGCTCTGCCTGTGAGGATTCTGTTCAGCAGCAGCTTCTCTTTCCCAAATGCACTTTTCTTTTTGGTAGTCATCCTGTGGTATTGTATCAGCTTCAGATGTGCAGTATAGTGATTCAACATCTTTTTAAGGTTTCAGTTCAGTCTCTCAGTTGTGTCCAATTCTTTGCGATCCCATGAACCGCAGCACGCCAGGCCTCCCTGTCCATCACCAATTCGCGGAGTCCACCCAAACCCATGTCCATCGAGTCGGTGATGCCATCCAGCCATCTCATCCTCTGTCGTCCCCTTCTCCTCCTGCCCTCAATCTTTCCTAGCACCAGGGTCTTTTCAATTACACACCATACAAAGTTGTTATCAACTATAAAATACCGGCTGTATTCCCCATGTTGCACATCACATCTTTAGTCAGTTTGTTTTATAACTGGTAGTTTGTACCTCTTAATCCTCTTCACCTATTTTGCCCCCCTCCCTGACCCTACCCCCATCTGGTAACCACTAGTTTGTTTTCTGAATCTGTGAGTCTATTTCTGTGTTGTTACATTTGTTTTCTTATTTAGACTCCACATTTAAGGGCTTCCCTGATAGCTCAGTTGGTAAAGAATCCACCTGCATTACAGGAGACTCCAGTTCGATTCCTGGGTAGGGAAGATCCCCTGGAGAAGGGGTAGGCTACCCCCTCCAGTATCCTTGGGCTTCCCTTGTGGCTCAGCTGCTAAAGAATCCACCTGCAATGCAGGAGACCTGGGTTTGATCCCTGGGTTGGGAAGATCCCCTGGAGAAGGGAAAGGCTACCCACTCCAGTATTTTAGTCTGGAGAATTCGATGGTCTGAATATAGTCTGTGGGGTCACAGAGTCGGACATGGCTGAGTGACTTTCACCTTCACTTGTAAGTGAACCACATGGTGTTTGTCTTTGACTCCTTCACTAAGTGTGGCACTCTGCAGGTCCATCCACATTGCTGCAGACGGCGAGGTTTTGTTCTTTCATGGCTGATACTCCACTGTGTGTATGCACCACATCTTCATCCGTTCTTATGCTGATGGATACTCAGGTTGCTTCTGTGTCTTGCTGTTGTGAATCGTGCTGCTGTGAACAGCTTGATGAGGTGCATATATCTTTCCAAATTAGTGTTTTCATTTCTTTTTTTCAGACGAATACCCAGGAGTGGAGTTGCTGGACCATATGATAGTTCTGTTTCTGATTTTTTGTGGAGTGTTACTGTTTTCCACAGGGACTGTACCAGTTTACATTCCCACCAGCAATGTCCTGGAGTCCCCTTTTCTCCACAGTCTCGTCAGCATTCGTGATCTGTTGTCTTTCTGATGGTAGCCATTCTCATCGGTGTGCGGGCTGATACTTCATTGTGGCTCTGATTTGCATTTTCCTAATCATTACTAATGTTGAGCATCTTTTCTTGTGCCTGTTGGCCATCTGTATGTCTTCTTTGGAAAAATGTCTTTTCAGGCCCTCTCCCCTTTTTTAAATTGGATTGTTTATCTGATTTTGAGTTGTATGAATAATTTATATAGTTTGGATATTAACTCCTTATCAAATGTCATTTACAAACATCTCCCATTTAGTTATCGTTGTTGTACAGTCGCTAAGTTGTGTTCGACTCCTTGTGACCCCACAGCCTGCAGCACACCAGGCTACCTTGTCCTTCCCTATCTCCCAGAGTTTGCTCGAATTCATACCCATTGAGTCAGCAATGCTATCTAACCATCTCATCCTCTGCTGCCTCCTTCTCCTTTTACCTTTAGTCTTTCCCAGTGTTAGGGTCTTTTCTAATGAGTCGGCTCTTTGCATTAGGTGGCCAAAGTATTGGAGCTTCAGCTCTTGCATCAGTCCTTCCAGTGAACATTGAGGTTTGATTTCCTTTAGGTTTGACTGGTTGGATCTCCTTGCAGTCTAAGGGACTCTCAAGAGTCTTCTCCAACACCACAGTTCAAAAGCATTAATTATTCGGCTCTCAGCCTTCTTTATGGTCCAACTCTCACATCCATACATGACTACTGGAAAAACTATGACTTTGACTATGCAAATCTTTGTCGGCAGAATGATATCTCTGCTTTTTATTATGCCGTCTAGGTTTGGATTGCTCTCCTTCCCAGGAGCAAGCGTCTTTTAATTTCATGGCTGGAGCTACCATCCTCAGTGATTTTAGAGCCCGAGAAAATAAAGTTTGTCACTGCTTCCTCTTTCTCCCCTTCAGTCAGTTCAGTCACTCAGTCCTGTCTGACTCTCTGCAACCCCGTGGACTGCAACACGTCAGGCTTCCCTGTCCATCACCAACTCCAGGACCTTGCTCAAACTCATGTCTATCAGGTTGGCAGTGCCATCCAACCATCTCATCCTCTGTCATCCCCTTCAGCTCCTGCTTTCAATCTTACCCAGCATCAGGGTCTTTTCCAGTGAGTCAGTTCTTCGCATCAGTTGGCCAAAGTATTGGAGTTTCAGCTTCACCATCAATCCTTCCAATAAATATTCAGGACTGATTTCCTTTAGGATGGACTGGTTGGATCTCCTTGCTATCCAAGGGACTCTCAAGCGTCTTCTCCAACATCACAGTTCAAAAGCATCAGTTCTTTGGTGCTCAGCTTTCTTTATAGCCCAACTCTCATATCCAAACAAAGCTATGTAAAAACCATAGCTTTGGCTAGACAGACCTTTGTTGGCGAAGTAATGTCTCTGCTTTTTAATATGCTGTCTAGGTTGGTCATAGCTTTTCTTCCAAGGAGCAAGTGTCTTTTAATTTCATGGCTGCAGTCACCATCTGCAGATATTGGAACTCCTCAAAATAAAGTTTGTCACTGTTTCCATTGTTTCCCCGTCTATGTGCCATGAAGTGATGGGAAAGTGAAAGAGGAGAGCAAAAAAGTTGGCTTAAAGCTCAACATTCAGAAAACGAAGATCATGGCATCTGGTCCCATCACTTCATGGGAAATAGATGGGGAAACAGTGGAAACAGTGTCAGACTTTATTTTTTGGGGGCTCCAAAATCACTGTAGATGGCGACTGCAGCCATGAAATTAGAAGACGCTTACTCTTTGGAAGAAAAGTTATGTCCAACCTAGATAGCATTTTCAAAAGCAGAGACATTACTTTGCCGACTAAGGTCCGTCTAGTCAAGGCTATGGTTTTTCCTGTGGTCATGTATAGATGTGAGAGTTGGACTGTGAAGGAGGCTAAGCGCCGAAGAATTGATGCTTTTGAACTGTGGTGTTGGAGAAGACTCTTGAGAGTCCCTTGGATTGCAAGGAGATCCAACCGGTCCATTCTGAAGGAGATCAACCCTGGGATTTCTTTGGAAGGAATGATGCTAAAGCTGAAACTCCAGTACTTTGGCCACCTCATGTGAAGAGTTGACTCATTGGAAAAGACTCTGATGCTGGGAGGGATTGGGGGCAGGAGGAGAAGGGGACGACCGAGGATGAGATGGCTGGATGGCACCACGGACTCGATGGACATGAGTCTGAGTGAACTCCGAGAGATAGTGATGAACAGGGAGGCCTGGCGTGCTGCGATTCATGGGGTTGCAAAGAGTCGGACACGACTGAGCGACTGAACTGAACTGAACTGATGGGACCAGCTGCCATGACCTTAGTTTTTTGAATATTGAGTTTTAAGCCAGGTTTTCGCTCACCTCTTTCACCTTTATCAGGAGGCTCTTTAGTTCCTCTTCGCTTTCTACCATAAGGGTGGTGTCATTCTGCATATCTGAGGTTATTGATGTTTCTCCCGGCAATCTTGATTCTAGCTTGTGCTTCATCCAGCCCAGCATTTCTCATGATGTACTCTGTGTATAAGTTAAATAAGCAAGGTGACAATATACAGCCTTGACGTTTTCCTTTTCCTATTTTGCACCAGTCCATTGTTCCATGTCCTGTTCTAACTATTGCTTCTTGTCTTGCATACAGGTTTCTCAGAAGGCAGGTAAGGTGGTCTGGTATTCCCATCTCTAAGAATTTTCCACAGTTTGTTGTGATCCACATAGTCAAAGGCTTTAGTGTAGTCAATGAAGTAGAAGTAGATGCTTTTCTGGAATTCCCTTGCTTTCTCCATGATCCAGTGGATGTTGACAATTTGATCTCTGGTTCCCCTTTTCTAAACACAGCTTGTACATCTGGAAGTTCTCAGTTCACGTATCACTGAAGCCTAACTTGAAGGATTTTGAGCATAACCTTGGTAGTGTGTGATATGAGTGCAATTGTATGGCATTGCTCTTCTTTGGAATTGGAATGAAAACTGACCTTTTCCAGTCCTGTGGCCACTGCTGAGTTTTTCAGATTTGCTGACATATTGAGTGCAGCACTTTTAACAGCATCCTTTTTTAGGATTTTAAATAGTTCAACTCGAGTTCTGTCACCTCCACCAGCTTTGTTCATAGTGCATACATGTGTGTGTGCTAAGTCACTTCAGTCATTTCCGACCCTTTGTGACTCTATAATCTGTAGCCCACCAGTCTCCTCTGTCCGTGGGATTCTCCAAGCAAGAATACTGGAGTGGGTATTCTTGCCATGCCCTTCTCTAAGGGATAGTCCCAACCCAGGAATTGAACCCACATCTCTCAGGTCTCCAGCACTGGCAAGTGGGTTCTTTACCACTAGCTCTACTTGGGAAGCCCTTTGTTCATAGTAATGCTTCCTGAAGCCTGCTTGACTTCACACTCCAGGATGTTGTTGCCTTTTCATTTTGTTGATGGTCCAAAATGTACTTATTCTCTTTCCTGACTTCACTTCTCTGTTCCATTAACTTCTCTGGCTGTTTTCTGCTTCTCTGCTGGCCAGTGTGGTCGACAGTGTGTCTCTCCATCTTCACCAGACGGTCTCCTGGGCTGTCTTATCCTCTGCTTCCCTCCACCACTGCTGGGGCCAGAGCTCCGCCCCTCCCGCACACACTCCTGCACACACTCCTGCGTGGCCATCACCGCCTCTCGGCTCCATGGTGCCCCACTCCTACCACAGCTGCCTGAGCTTTCATGGGATGAAAAAAAGTGTTTTTTTTGAAACTCGGCTCGGGACGCCACCCGTGCTTGACCTTAAATGGCTCCACATGCCCTGGAGTCAAGTTCCAGTCTTGGGGTGATACCCGCACCCTGGCGGCCTGGCCAGCTCAGGCTGCCTTTAGAGGGCCTGGTGCAGTGGGGTTCCCAGTGCTGGCCATTGCTCTTACTGTGCCGGGCTCCCCTTTCTCCCTGTGGTCTAGAGCATCCACCCTGCTCTTGCCTTCCTCAGTCAGCACCCTGTTCCCTCGCTGTCCCAGCACTCACTCCTTTCAGACCCTCGAGGAGCTTCCATTGGAGGTGGAGGGCCCCGTGCATGGCCATATCCACCCACAGCAGAAATTAGACTGTCAGGCAAGTTGTCATCATTTTGCAACTCCATTTCTAAGTAATTCTGGAATATGGGTTTTGATTCCTTGTTACTGATAATCACAAGTAAAACTAGTAACAGGTACAAGATGTTTTCACCATAATTCATTAGTCCAGCTCCACGTTATCATCCGCTTGCCCAGGGTGTGAGGTAGGAGATTGCTGGCTTATCAGAGCTGTTCAGAGATGTGCTTTATTACCTGGTTCCCTTTCAGTCCTGGCCTCTTTACGGATGTTCTGACACTGAAAACGAAAAAACAGAAACCCATCTTCCCAGCGCTAGCAGTGTGATCCAGGCTACCTCATGGTGGCCTTGACCGTGGGCAGCACCAGGTCATTTAAAGTCTGAAATGTCACCACCTCTTACAGGGTAAGCAGGTATTTCAGTTTTAAGAACGACTTTAGCAAAGTATCAAATCATGAACATGCTTTCTGTCTTTTCTGTCTTTCTTTTTCAAGATGTAGCGTCCCTCTTTTCTGTCCTTGTACAAATTACTAAATTGCTGCTTTGGGATTTGATTAAGAGAATTATTTTTCTCTTTTTAAATTCAGGTATAGTTGATCTACAGTGTTGTGAGGTTTTTAATTAGTTTTTATTGGAGTATAGTTGATCTACAGTGTTGTGTTAGTTGCTACTAACAAATATAGTAAAGTAAGTCTAGCAAACAACTATAGCAAAGTAAATCAGTTATACATCTATCCACCCTTTTTAGATTCTATTCCCATATTACAATGTTGTATTAATTATTGCTATACAGCAAAGTGATTCAGTTATACATACATATACACACACATATCTGTATTATTTTCCATCATGATTTATCCACCATAGAATGTTGAATATTCTATGAATATTAGAAAATTTTTCTTGGCAAAACTCTGTTAGTCTTTGCCCTGCTTCATTCCACATTCCAAGGCCAAATTTGCCTGTTACTCCAGGTGTTTCTTGACTTCCTACTTTAGCATTCCAGTCCCCTATAATGAAAAGGACATCTTTTTTGGGTGTTAGTTCTAAAAGGTCTTGTAGGTCTTCATAAAACCATTCAACTTCAGCTTCTTCAGCATTACTGGTTGGGGCATAGACTTGGATAACTGTGATATTGAATGGTTTGCCTTGGAGACGAACAGAGATCATTCTGTCATTTTTGAGATTGCATCCAAGTACTGCATTTTGGACTCTTTTGTTGACCATGATGGCTACTCCATTTCTTCTGAGGGATTCCTGCCCGCAGTAGTAGATATAATGGTCATCTGAGTTAAATTCACCCATTCCAGTCCATTTTAGTTCGCTGATTCCTAGAATGTCGACGTTCACCCTTGTCATCTCTTGTTTGACCACTTCCAATTTGCCTTGATTCATGGACCTGACATTCCAGGTTCCTATGCAGTATTGCTCTTTACAGCATCGGATCTTGCTTCTATCACCAGTCACATGCACAACTGGGTATTGTTTTCGCTTTGGCTCCATCCCTTCATTCTTTCTGGACTTATTTCTCCACTAGCATATTGGGCACCTAATGACCTGGGGAGTTCCTCTTTTGGTATCCTATCATTTTGCCTGTTCATACTGTTCATGGGGTTCTCAAGGCAAGAATACTGAAGTGGCTTGCCATTCCCTTCTCCAGTGGACCACGTTCTGTCAGCCCTCTCCACCATGACCCACCTGTCTTGGGTTGCCCTGCAGGCATGGCTTGGTTTCATTGAATTAGACAAGGCTGTGGTCCTAGTGTGATTAGATTGACTAGTTTTTTGTGAGTATGGTTTCAGTATGTCTGCCCTCTGATGCCCTCTTGTAACACCTATCATCTTACTTGGGTTTCTCTTACCTTGGGTGTGGGGTATCTCTTCACGGCTGCTTCAGCAAAGCACAGCCGCTGTTCCTTACCTTGGACGAGGGGTATCTCCTTACCATCGCAGTTCCTGACCTTCATCGTGGGATAGCTCCTCTAGGCCCTCCTGTGCCTGGGCAGCCACCGATCCTCGGGTTGCTCCTCCCAGCCGCGGGCCCTGGCCTCGGGCGTGGGTGGCTCCTCCCAGCTGCCGCCCCTGGCCTCGGGCTCGGGGTGGCTCCCTGGGGTCACCACCCCTGGTCCCAAGCTCGAGGGGGCCTCTCCCGACTGCCCCCGACCTCGGACGCGGGGTATCTCCTCCCGGCCGCCCTTGACCTCGGACACGGGGTGTCTCCTCCCGGCCGCCACCGGCCCGTATGCGGGGTAGTTCCACCCAGCTGCCACCCTAACCTCGGACGCCGGGTGTCCTCTCCCGGCCGCCACCGGCCTCGGACGTGGGGCAGCTCCTCCCGGCTGCCACCCCGACCTCGGACACGGGGTGTCTCCTCCCAGGCCGCCACTGACCTCGGACGCGGGGTAGCTCCTCTCGGTCGCTGCGACCTCAGCACAGGGTAGCTCCTCTCAGCTGTTCCTGCGCCGTCGCAGCCTGGCACTCTAGACTGCTGCCCTCGACCTCGGACGTGGGGCAGCTCCTCCCGGCCACGCGTAGTGCGCCGGCCCGGCTCTCGCAGCGGACCGCGCGTAGTGCGCCGGCCCGGCTCTCACAGCGGACCGCGCGACATCACCAGATGGTCAACACCGAAATCAGATTGATTATATTCTATGCAGCCAAAGATGGAGAAGCTCTATACAGTCAACAAAAACAAGACCAGGAGCTGACTGTGGCTCAGATCATGAACTCCTTATTGCCAAATTCAGACTCAAATTGAAGAAAGTAGGGAAA
>SJYT01007886.1:125981-202547 GCA_006410635.1 Cephalophus harveyi
GATCAACCCTGGGATTTCTTTGGAAGGAATGATGCTAAAGCTGAAACTCCAGTACTTTGGCCACCTCATGCGAAGAGTTGACTCATTGGAAAAGACTCTGATGCTGGGAGGGATTGGGGGCAGGAGGAGAAGGGGACGGCCGAGGATGAGATGGCTGGATGGCATCGCGGACTCGATGGATGTGAGTCTGGGTGAACTCCGGGAGATGGTGATGGACAGGGAGGCCTGGCGTGCTGCGATTCATGGGGTCGCAAAGAGTCGGACACGACCGAGCGACTGAACTGAACTGAACTGATTAGAAAATTCCATCATAGAATACTGACTGTTGTGCCCTGGGCTATATAGTAGAACCTTGTTATTATTCTACATGTAATAGCTTAACATCTACTAACCCTAACCTCTGAATCCATCCCTCCCTTAATCCCAACCCCTCGGCAAGCGCCAGTCAGTTCTCTCTGCTCCTGCTTCTGTTTCTGTTTCGTAGGCAGGTTAGTTTGTGTCAGGCTTTGTGTTCCGCGGGAGCGAGCTCGCTGTGGCAGACGATCGTTGGCGAGGCAGCGCCGCCGCCTCTCTCCGGGCTCCGCGGGGCGCTCGTTTCTGGTGATCCGCGCTGCTGCAGCGGCCTTACTGGCACCATCCCGGATCTGATCCGCTCGCCGTCGATGGGCGTTCAGGTTGCCTCCCTGTCTTGGCTGTTACGGAGAGTCTGCTGTGAAGATACAGGTGCCTGTATCTTTTGGAATTAGAGTTTTGTCCAGATATATCCCTAGGAGCAGGGTCGCTGGATCACGTTACCTCTCTTTGTAGCTTTTAAGGAGCCTCCATACTGCTCTCCACAGGGGCTGCACGAGCTGGCGTTCCCACCGACAGGGCAGGAGGGCCCCTTTCCCACGCCGTCTCCAGTGTTTGTTTTTTGCAGACTTGTAGTGACAGCCATTCTCACTGCTGTGAGGTGGTGCCTCGCTGTGGTTTCGGTTTGTGTTTCTTAGACTGAGAGGCTTCTTCAGTTAAATGTTTAGCTGTTGAGCTCAATTACAGAGACGGAACATGAAATATTACGGCTTATGACAAGCCTAGTTTTTAGAAAAAAGTTGCATCGTTTAGCAGATATTTAAGATACTCATAACATTTCATTTCCCAGTACACATAAATATGCCTGTGTCAGGCACTAGAATGTTTAGCGAACTAATGCAATCTGTAATTGAATTCATCTGGTCACAGCATTTAATGAAGACATATTCAGCGTCAGTTCATGCCTTTAGGTAACAAATAGGACTATATTATATAGTAATTTATTCAGAAAAGCAATTTTATAAATAGTGAAAACCAAATAAATGCCACCTTTGTTCTGAAATATATGTTTAAAAAGTAGTCTTAAAGGGAAAATGTCTGATCTGATGAATAAAGTAATTAAAACTTTTTTTTTTACATGGGAGCGAAAAGCAAAACAGGAGACAGGAAAATTAGTGTGTCAGTGTTAGCTGGTCTACTGTTATAGTTAACAAGCCCTGGATACCTGTGACTCAACACATGCTTGCTGCTCTCTGCTCCCACGAGGCTGGCTCTCGCCCCATCGTCTCGCGGGTGATGGCTGACTGAGCCCCTGCTGTGCACTGTGGCCACCGCAGCAGGGACCACTGAAGGGAAGGCCCTCTTGCCAGCTCATTTATGCTTCAGCTCAGGAATGACGGACTACTTCCGCTCACGGCCCATTGTCCAGAACCTGTGGGGTGGGGGGGCTCTTAACTCCAGGGGCTGTGACAAGCCCCGGGTGCTGGGGAACTGTGTTTGGCGCCACCTGTCTGCACCCCATAGGCCTGCGTCCTGGTAGCCCGGGAGACCCTCTGGGAGGTAGGACACCACAGAAAGGCCCTCCACTAAATGTTTTCTCTTTTGACCTGTCTCTCCCGTTCAAAATAAGTTCATTGATCCGCAGGCCTCTATACTTGTTCTGGAAGACACTGACCTTGTAATGCGGACTCTGTGGCTCACTAGGGGCGGAGCTCGCTGCTCACTGAGGTGCTGGCCCAGGGTGTTTCTGCCCCCATGGGCCTTTCTTCAGAGGAGCCGTTCCTAGTAGGGCGGTTTGAGGACCCCAGCATGGAATCATTTTAAATTAACGTTTTAAAGTGAGAATTTGTTTCTCAGCTATTTCTGTAATTTACTGCTGGAAGTACTTTATTTGGATTGCTACAGATCTTTTAATATGTAATGTCGGAGCCCTCGGATGTCTATTTTAACTCTGTAAAAGATTTTTAAAATACAGTTCATTTTGGTGTAGAGAAATCATCATCTTTAGGAAATTTTTCCAGTAGTAATAGACTAATATTTTTAAGCTAAGTGCACGTGATGAGATTTTCCCGTTGCAGGATCCGTGCCTGTACGATCTGGTGATGACACGGGCTGTCCTCTGACGCCAGTGACAACTGTGTGGGTGGCCGAGAGCCCCCCGCCAGTGAGCCTGGCTGCACCACCTTCTTCCTGCATTACAGTCAGAGTGACGCATCCTCGGACTTAGGCACCAGAAGCCAAACCGTTCAACCTGGAAAATGGGCAAAGGGCTTGATGGATACCTCACAGAGGAAGTGCCCCCATAAGCACATTGAAAGGTTCTCAGCATCACTTGCTATCAGGAACATGCAAATTAAAACGATGACAAGATGCCACTTTACTTCTACTAGGATGGCCGACATGGAAAGGTACCCAGAGTGGATGCTGGTGAGGTGTAGGCTGCAGGTGGGTGTGTAAGATGGGGTACTGGCAGCCTCTTTGGAAGTCAGACATATAAATGTCATAGCCCAGAGTCCTACTCCTAGGTGTTATTCAGGAAAAACAACACATGTTCACCAAAAAGTCTTCTCCAGGAACGACGATAGCAGCTTTGCTCCTAGCAGCACAATGAGGAAGTAGCCGAAGTGTCTGCCAGTAGGAGACGCTAACTGTGGCTGTTACATGCACGGAATGTTACTCAGCAGCGAGGAGAAGCAAATGGCTGAGTGTCCCGTCCAGAGCATTACACTGAGTGCAGGAAGCCAGGCCGGGGGAGTGCGGGCCTCGATCTGTTCTCCTGGACATCTAGGCCAGACTGACTGGAGCTATGGCAACAGAAGTCAAAACAGTGGCTGCCTCAGGGCAGAGGGTGTTGGCCAGAAGAGGCCGCAGGGAACTTTCTGGGTGATGAAAGTGTTCCGTGACGGGGTAAGACACGAGTTACTCGGGTACATTCACTTGTCAGCAGTGACGAGGCCAACCTCGTAATATCTGTGCACTCCGCATGTGTGGAGCCCGAGGTCAGAGCAGCCACCAGGGAGGAGTTGGCCTGGCCTGGGTTCAGACCCCAGTACACCCTTGCCTCTTGGCTTAGCCACCTTCTCTCTGGGATCTTGGGCAGATCTCTTCATGTCCACGTCCTGATGGCCTCATGTGTGATCTGGGGCAATAATAACCGGGTATGGTTGTTATGAGGTTCAGTGACTGTTGGCTTTTGCTCTTTCTCCCAGATAAACTCTTAATCAAATATAATTTCTCTTTAAAGGCTCCTCCCACTTCTTTTCCTCTTAAAATTAGTTTAATAAACAAGGAGAAACATAAAAAGAAAAATGAAGATTCCAGGAGGCTTCATTAGTCAATCGTAATTGGAAGGATTAATGCTGAAGCTGAAACTCCTAGTACTTAGGCCACCTGATGCAAAGAACTGACTCATTTGAAAAGACCCTGATGCTGGGAAAGATTGAGGGCAGGAGGAGAAGGGGACGACAGAGGATGAGATGGTTGGATGGCATCACCAACTCGATGGACATGAGTTTGTGTGAACTCTGGGAGTTGGTGATGGACAGGGAGGCCTGGCGTGCTGCAGTCGCAAAGAGTCAGACACGACTGAGCGACTGAACTGGACTGAATTCTGATTAGGATCAAGATTACGCAAAGAATGAATTCTCTCACCCCAGACCCAGAGTTTGCTGCTAACGGTTGTGTATGTGATGAAGCTCATTGTGAGGCCCATGCTGAAGTATTAACCCGTGTTTGGTGGCTCAGGGCATGTGCTGATGGCGTCTTGACTCCTCTGTCTCTGGCGTGGCAGGGCTGCAACGTGGCGCCAGGCGGGTGGCCGGGCACCCGGAGGCCTTGGTGACTCTCGTGCACGATAATATTCTCCAGCCATAGAGCTCAGCTGCACACGCAGTGTCATGTCTTCCTTTGAAGAACAAAATCAAAGTTCATAGCTTACGTGAGCTGTGAGTCATCACACGAAAGTGGCTAGCCCGAGTGCCTTCTCTCTGTTTATAGGAGCTGTGAAACTGACAAGCCTGGCCTGTGGAAACCAGCACGTCTGGGCCTGCGACTCCAGGGGTGGCGTTTACTTCCGCGTTGGCACCCAGCCGCTGAACCCCAGTCTGATGCTTCCGGCCTGGATAGCTATTGAACCGCCTGTCCAGGTGAGCAGAGGTTGCCTGATCCCAGCTCCCCAGTTGGCCGGTCGGGCGCTGAGCTGGGGAGAGGATGCGTCCATACATAGTTTACCCATACATAGTTTACCATGTATCCTAAATGTTTTTCGTTTGACTGTTCTACCACTCAACTCAAAAGCTGAAGTCTGATTTTCGTACACTCTTTAGTTCCCCTTAAGTAGCTAGTGGCCCTGGTGACGGTGCTAAGTGTGCTTCTATTAAAACTTTTGCACGGAAGGTTGTGCTTTAATGAGTTACTTCAGTGCTTTCTAGTCCCCGTTTGTGACTTTGTTGGGGGAAAAAAACTGAAGCCTCACGCACAGGGGCGGCGGGAATGGCTGGCTGAACAGACACGTCAGCGGAGGTGAGGAGCCCAGTGCCGGGCGGGTGCTGGTGCTGCTGGCCGTCTGCATTTGGGCACCTTAAACCCCTAGGGATGCGGCAACAGAGGTCAGGGTGCACAGCTGAGGACCGCCTGTCCTGCCCAGGAGGCCTGGGACACGTGCTGGGAGCCTCTGCAGTCAGAGGCCCGTGCCGAGTTCTTTCAGGCCAGTGGCCACGGCCACAGGGAGGCTCCACATGGATCTTCCTCTCACATGGTCATGGCGAGAGTGAGTGGAGTCGTGTCTGAGTTCGAAGGTGCCATGTGCACACCAGCCCCGTGTTCCTCTGCACGCAGAGCTGGCTGACAGCTGCCCTGTGCAGTCCACGCAGCACAGGGGAGGCGGTGTGGCCGGCCGGCCCGGTGGCGCTCTGCTGGTGGGTGGCGAGGGTTTCTCTGCTGTTCTCAAACTCTCCTTAGATGAGCCGGCGCCCTCTTGTTGTCTGACCCCTTTGGTGGTCATTGCCACCTCCTGGCAGGTTTATCTAAAAGGGTTATAATTCACCCTTTACGGTGTACAACTCAGTGCTTTTTAGTATATTTGCAAAGCTCTGCAACCATCCCTGCTCTCCCATCTAGAATTTTCTCACCTGGAAAGAAACCCCTGGCCCTCTAGTAACCACTCCCCTTTCCTCTCAGAACCCTCACCTCGCGGCCCTGGCAACCACCCTCTCCTTTGTGTTCCTATGCACTTGCCTGGTCTGGATTTTCCTATTTCATGTCAATGGGATCTTGTAATTGGTGGCGTTTTTATCTGCCATTTTTCCCTTAGTGTCATCTTTTCATTGTTCATCCACACTGTAGCACGTGTCAGTACTTCATTCCTTTAATGACTAAATAGTATTCCATTCCATTCCATTCTACCAGGGCTTCCTGGTGGCTCAGCTTGTAAAGAAACCGCCTGCAGAGAGGGAGACCTGGGCTCAATCCCTGGGTTGGGAAGATCCCCTGGAGAAGGGAAAGGCTACCCACTCCAGTATTTCGGCCTGGAGAATTCCATGGACTGTAGAGTTCATGTCGGACACAACTCAGCGACTTTCCCTCAGGATTCCATTGTGTGGATTTGCCATGTTTGTTTACCCATTCGTCAGCTGTTGGGTGTTTGGGTTGTTCCCACTTTCTGGCTGCTATGGATAATGCTGCTGTGAACATTCTTGTACAAAATTATACAGACTTGTGTTTTCAGTTCTGTTGGGTCTGTAACTTTACGTGGAATTGTGGAATCATGTGGCGATTGTATGTTTAACTTTCTCAGGAACTGCCAGACTGTTTTCCACACTGGCTGCACCATTTTACATTCTACCAGCAATGTATGAGAGTTCTGATTTCTCTATACCCTTAATGAAAAACGTTTTTTTGGCCCAGTTTAAAAAGCCTGTCTTAGTGGATGTAAAACAATATTTCATGGTGATTTTCTTTAAAAAACAGGGTAAGGGTTCTCCCGCATTGTAGACAGACGCTTTACTGTCTGAGCCACCAGGGAAATCCAAAAAGTTCATTGAAACAGGAAAAGCTAATTTTTATATTATGGGGGTTACTGAACATTCTGATTTGTATTAGAACAGTCCTATAAGAGTGAAAAAGTTGGCTTAAAGCTCAACATTCAGAAAATAAAGATCATGGCATCCGGTCCCATCACTTCATGGGAAATAGATGGGGAAACAGTGTCAGAGTTTATTTTGGGGAGCTCCAAAATCACTGCAGATGGTGACTGCAGCCATGAAATTAAAAGATGCTTACTCCTTGGAAGAAAAATTATGACCAACCTAGATAGCATATTCAAAAGCAGAGATACTACTTTGCCCATGACTAAGGTCTGTCTAGTCAAGGCTATGGTTTTTCCAGTAGTCATGTATGGATGTGAGAGTTGGACTGTGAAGAAGGCTGAGTGCCGAAGAATTAACGCTTTTGAACTGTGGTGTTGGAGAAGACTCTTGAGAGTCCCTTGGACTGCAAGGAGATCCAACCAGTCCATTCTGAAGGAGATCAGCCCTGGGATTTCTTTGGAAGGACTGATGCTAAAGCTGAAACTCCAGTACTTTGGCCACTTCATGAGAAGAGTTGACTCATTGGAAAAGACTCTGATGCTGGGAGGGATTGTGGGAAGGAGGAGAAGGGGACGACAGAGGATGAGATGGCTGGATGGCATCACTGACTCGATGAACGTGAGTCTGGGTGAACTCCGGGAGTTGGTGATGGACAGGGAGGCCTAGCGTGCTGCGATTCATGGGGTCGCAAAGAGTCAAATGCAACTGAGCGACTGAACTGAACTGATACAGAAAGGAAAGCTGATCTGATTCAAATTGGCAGTTTTTGTTATAATTCAATTGAGTTTTTTTAAATTTAGATATAATTGATGAGTACCATTGTATTAGTTTCACAGGTACAATATGATTTGATATTTATGCATATATTGCAAAGTGATTGCTGCAGTAAGTCTAGTACGCACCTGTCGCGATGCAGTCTTCTCTTGGGATGTGGGCTTCAGGTCTGCCCTCTCAGCGCAGTCCTCTCTTGCGCTGCGGGCTTCCACCCTCTCGGCGCAGTTCTCTCTTGCGCTGCGGGCTTCGGGCCTCTCGGCCTTGCGGGCCTGCGGTGCAGTGTTGACTGCGGCCACCGTGCTGGCCATTGCAGTCCCGTGTCCTCGCGGTTTTGATTTGTGTTTCCTGAAGGGCCGTGAGCATCTTGTGTGCTTATTCGTCATTTATGTATCTTATTTGGGGAACTAACATATTCAGGTACTTTGCTCATTTTTTAATTGGGTTATATTTTTTTTACTACTGAGTTGTAAGGCTTTTTCATATATTCTGGATGTGTGCGTCTCACGTGTGCATACCCACTCTCTCAGTCATGTCCCAGACCCTTATGTGGATTATGATTTACAAGGGTTTTCTCCCACTCTCTGGGTTGTTGCTTCACTTTCTTTACGGTGTCTTTTAAGGCGCACAGAATTTTTTAATTTTGGTGAAGTCCATCTTATCTCTGTTTTCCTTCAGTTGCTCATACATTTGGTGTCATCGAGAATGACGTGAAACCATAAGCTGCTCTTCTTTCAGCATCTAGGTTCTGGAAGAACCTCTAGGGAGCAAAGCTAAAATTGAGGGATATAAGCTTTACTTGGAGTGCTATATATTGACTGTGGGCTTCCCTGGTAGCTTAGTGGGTAAAGAATCCGCCTGCAACGCAGGAGACCCCGGTTTGATACCTGAGTCGGGACGATCCACTGGAGAAGGGATAGGCTACCCACTCCACTATTCTTGGGCTTTCCTTTTGGCTCGGTTGGCAAAGAATCCGCCTGCAACGTGGGAGACCGGGGTTCGATCCCTGGGTTGGGAAAATCCCCTGGAGAAAGGAGAGGCTCCCCACTGCAGTGTTCTGGCCCAGAGAATTCCATGAACTGTATAGTCCATGGGGTCGCAAAGAGTCAAGACACAACTGAGCAACTTTCACTTTAACTATAACTGACTATTGACTGTGGGTTGATCAAAGCTTCGCCCAAGAAAATGCCAAAATAGAGCAAATTCAAATGAAAGGGCCTCAAAGCTGTGCTCTGAGTCAAGTAGTGACTGCTCAATGGGCTGTTCAGCATTAACTGTTTCAGGCACTTCTGTTGAGTGGACCACATTCTCTTATTCAGTAGCTTCCAGTGTGCTGCAGAAGTGCACATAGAGCTTGTAGCTACAGAACTGGTTCCTGTGGGGAAAACCAGGCTTTACGCTTGCACAGGCCTTTTGCTACACTCTTCCACGCTCTGCTGAGGATCAAGGCCTGGGCCGCCTACTGACTGCAGGAGCCGCAGCGGAGCGCCGCGTCCAGGCAGCGTGCCACAGGCTCGGCTGGCGGCCCCCCGGGGGGGGTTAGGACAAAGCCTGCCTTTAAATTGAATTTCAGATTAATCTTCGAGTTGCAGAAGTTCCTGAGAAGACTAATCCAGTGGCAGGGTGGGGATGGTACGAGGCCTTGTGAAATGGTTTAGAAAGTCGGGATGGTTTGGTTGAATGCAGGTATTAGAATGTGGATGGTGTTTCCGTGTTTTGGTCATAATCGCCCTCTTTCTGCTCTGTTTTATTTACTGCTGGGCGTGAGCCTCCTGGTCTCCAGGTGGGATGTGTGTGCAGCTAGTCTGTGGAGGCCACAGCAGGCCTCGCGGGGCACAGAGCGGCGAGGCCGCAGGGGCCTCCGGGACCAGCAGCAGTTTCCCCGTCTCTGCGTCCTGCGCTCTCCTCTGGGAGCACTTCCCTCCTGCAGTAGCTTTGGGGTGAATTTTAACCAAGTACTCAAAACAAATGACTCAGTTTGCCGACTTGCTAACATTTGGAAGGATTTGGAAAAAATATTTATAGTTGTGTTTAGCATCGTTTCTTTGGAGCTTGCTGCTTTGGTGGGAGCGTTTTCTGTCCGTACTAGCGGTGCCTCTAAAGCGGCACAGCTGATGGCGTGACTTCACAGCACTGTGGGCACTGTGAGCCCGCCGCCTGCGCTGCCCACCGCTGCCTTCAGAGGGGCGTCCCTGCCCTCCTGTGCTCCCCGCCCCACCTCTGGACAGTCCCTGCTCCTCCTCCACATGCCCGGTGTCCAGGCCTCCCAAGGTGGGTGGCTCCAGCCAGTCTCCGGGGTCATTTACTTGGCGTGGATTACAACTTTGTCTGGAAAAGAGAGAGACCAGCAAAATCAAGACTCATGTGACTGGCAAATGGTGAAAACTTATTTTAAATTCAACTACTGTAGGTATTTTTAGCTATATGAATAATAACTAAAAAAAACAAACACACAAGCGTGGTAACAGGTAATCCCATGAGAATGTCACGCTCACAGGTGGTGCCAGTGGGGACGTAAGTTGATGCTACTTTACACAACCAGATCTCAGAGATGTTCACAGCTCCGGGCAGTAAGCCTTGCTTCGGAGAGGCATTAGAATGAGAGGGGACCCTGCCCGGCTGGGACCTCACAGGGAACGCGGTCCTCACCCTTTCTACCACCAGCCAGGGCGCATGGGCATCCCTGGATGCAGCTCCACCACCACCACCACCCCGCATTGCTGGCGTAGGTCACTCAGGCGGGGACAAGATGGCAGAAGGAGGTGGCACCCACACCCCAAAGCCAAGCTCCGCAGGTCCAAGCTGGTGCCTGCTTCCAAGAGTCTTGGGGTGTTCTGAAGACTCATGTTCCCTCTTAACATCAAAGTACAAGGCCTTGGGGTAATTAAACCAGATTCCTCTCACTGCCTCTGTGGCACCGTGGGCTAAATCCCTCCACACAGCCCAGTGAGCGACATCACACAGGAACACCGCACGGCGTCCTGGGATGGGGAGCTGGGAGCTCCACATGCCAAGTTTGGGACACAGTCGCATCTGACAGTCCCTGGTTTTTAATAAGAGAAAGAGAAGGGCTTCCCTTGTGGCTCAGTGGTTAAGAATCCGCCTGCCAATGGGGCACAGCCAAAAAAAAAAAACTTGCATCAAACAGTAAAAATGTTTAAATGCAGAACGGTGCACTGAGCTGTGCTGGAGGCGGCGGGGAGGGCGGCCACCTCTGAGGGAGGGGAGTGATAAGAGACCACAGGCAGAGCTGGGGTAGGCCAGGGTCCCAGCCAGGAAGGAAACCCAGGTCACTGAGGGTTGCCAGCTGTGGCTTCTGTGGATGAAATCGGCCTTGAACTCGCAGAGCCAGGGTGCATTTCCAGTCAGCAGCAGGATATTGGTCTGGCCAGTGTTCCTGAGCAGGGAAAGGTGCTGCTCCGTGGTGTGTTGGGTAGGATGGTGTGTTGGGTAGGGTGGTGTGTTGGGTAGGATGGTGGGTTGGGTAGGATGGTGGGTTGGGTAGGGTGTGTTGGCTAGGATGGTGTGTTGGCTAGGATGTGTTGGGTAGGGTGGTGTGTTGGGTAGGGTGGTGTGTTGGGTAGGGTGGTGTGTTGGGTAGCATGTGTTGGGTAGGATGTGTTGGGTAGGATGGTGTGTTGGCTAGGATGTGTTGGGTAGGATGTGTTGGGTAGGATGGTGTGTTGGCTAGGGTGTGTTGGGTAGGGTGGTGTGTTGGGTAGGGTGGTGTGTTGGGTAGGATGTATTGGGTAGGATGGTGTGTTGGGTAGGGTGGTGTGTTGGGTAGGGTGTGTTGGGTGGGATGGTCTGTTGGGTAGGATGTGTTGGGTAGGATGTGTTGGGTAGGGGGGTGTGAGTAGGGGGTTGTGTTGGGTAGGGTGGTGTGTTGGGTAGGGTGGTGTGTTGGGTAGGATGGTCTGTTGGGTAGGGTGGTGTGTTGGGTAGGGTGGTGTGTTGGGTAGGATGGTGTGTTGGGTAGGGTGTGTTGGGTAGGATGGTGTGTTGGATAGGGTGTGTTGGGTAGGGTGTGTTGGGTAGGATGGTGTGTTGGGTAGGATGGTCTGTTGCTAGGGACGGTTGAAGCTGGGCACCGTCTGAGCCTGTTGAGACATCAGTTTCTTGTTCTCAGCGCTGAGTCCTGAATCTTGCCCAGCGAGATGCTCTGCAGAGGAGGACGCAGGAGAAGCATGGGGTTCCCGAGAAGCCTGGCAAGGGCCTAGGTTCCAGGGCACTTGACTGTTGGCCTGGAGAGTCCTCGGCGGACTCTAGGGGCAGCTGGTGTCCTGGGCGGCCGGTACGATGGCTCTGGGTGAGGACGTCCTGCGGAGTCGCCAGACTCTTCGGCCCGGTCCCCTGGATCCGGAGCGCACATCTGTGAGATCACTGCACTGTGGGAGGCGGGTGCGACCCGGACCCCAAATGTCTGGGCACAGAAGCCTGTCTGTGCTGGGGCCCAGGCTTCTCCCGGTGATGAGGCCGGCCGCCCCTGTGTGCCCCTGCCGGCTCTGTGGCTGACCCGCCAGGGCTCGCCCAGGCAGCGGGGTGTGTGTGTACAAACTGCGGGACGCCACCCAGCTGTCTGTACGCAGGTGCCTGGGACAGGCACGCAGGGGGGGCGGGCGGCCTTTCCTCCTCAGCCGCGGGGGCCAGTGCTGGGGGCGCACCAGCAAGGACAGCTCACCAGGCAGCTGGGTCTACCCAGTGGGCCACAGGCACCTCATGTCCCCTGCATGGTTCCCACTCAAGAGAACAACTGCCTCTTAGCTTCGTCTCCCTAAGTAGCTTGGTAGGAATCTGTCTCCATCCTTCTAGCTCTGGGGGTCTTCATTTGACTCCTGCTGGAAGCAGGAGCTGCCCCTCCCCCAGCCATCCGCCCTGCCTCCCCACCTACCTCCTCCCAGCACTGCGGCGCTGCAACGGGGCACACACCCCTCAGAGCTGAGCTGGCGGTGAACTGCACCCCACTTTCTAATCTGCACGACTCTATTTTTCTTGGGCTCAAGCGTTGTCTTGTTTCTCCATCTGGTTTTCTATATGGTTTACGTGTTCAGCCTCCACGTCTCCCCGCCAGCTGAGTCCATTTCCCCTCCATACGCCCAGACACACCGGTTCCATCCCCTTCTTGGAGTTGTCTCCCTGGACACCCTGGCCAGCTGCAGTCTGGCTTGCTGCTCTGTCCTCCTGGGGTCACCCTTTGTCTTGCTGATGTGTGGGATCTCTTCTCTCCTGGATCCTGTGTCTTCCTCTGCCTGTCACTGCTGTGGTGGAGTTTCTCCTCCTGTCGTTCTTGAGAAGGGTTTGTGGAGGTAACTGTTGGAGACATTGCATGTCTGGAAGTCTTTGCTCACGTTTGTCCTTGACCTTGTCTTGAGTTTAGCAATCTAGGTTGGAAATCATTTTCATTTAGAATCTGTAGGTTTTTTTCCATCATCTCCTGGCGTCCAGTATTCCTGTCGAGATGTCTGAAGCCATTCTGATACTTGATCCTTGCTGTCTGACCTGCGTTTTCTCCCTGGAAGTTTTCTAAGATCTCCTTGTTCCCAGTGTCCTGGGAGCCAAGAGTAGTATGTGCCTGGGGAGTCTGATTTAGTCTTTGTGCCGGGAAGCCTTCCAGCCTGGAGCTCGTGGCCTGTGTTCTGGGCTCTGTCCTGCGTGTGCTGGCGTCTCCTCCAGGCCTCTGCCCGAACCCCCAACCCCATCCCCGCCCCCGCAGGTGCTCTTCCTGGGCCTCTTGCTTTTGTGCCAGGGCGCTGCTTTTCTTACCTTTTCTCTCCTATTTTCTTTCTCTTACACTTTTATCCCATTTTCTTCTTCATCCTGCAGTCCCTCTACGGGGCACTGTCTGAGCCTGTTGAGCATCAGTGTCTTGTTCTTCTCGGCGCTGAGTCCCAAGCCTTGCCCAGTGAGCCCCTCCACAGGGGAGGACACAGGAGGAACACCAGCTCCCCGAGGAGCCTAGCGAGGGCCTCTGGCTCAGGCTCCGGGGAACTCGCCTGTCGGCCTGGGGAGTTTGCGGCGGACTCCAGGCGTTATTTCTGTAAAATACGTATGCGTATAATATGCATATGTAAATGTTAAATTATGTTTATACTTTTTTTCCTCCACACTCTCTGTGACTTATGGGATCTTAGTTCCGCAACCAAGGGTTAAACCATGCCCTTGGCAGTGAAAGCACTGACTCTTAACCCCTGGGCCACCGGGAAATTCCATCTGTGATTATATTTTAATTTCTGGGCTCTCCTGTTGCTGTTCCACAGTTGTTGAGTCTTCTCTTGCCCTCAGGGGTGTTTTTTCCTTCCTTTGATGTTTTGATTCTGCTAGGTCTTTGTTGCAGAGAAGGCAATGGCACCCCACTCCAGCACTCTCGCCTGGAGAACCCCATGGACGGAGGAGGCTGGAGGGCTGCAGTCCATGGGGTCGCTGAGCGTCGGGCACGACTGAGCAACTCACTTCTGCTTTTCACTTTCATGCATTGGAGAAGGAAATGGCAACCCACTCCAGTGTTCTTGCCTGGAGAATCCCAGAGACAGAGGAGCCTAGTAGGCTGCCGTCTATGGGGTCGCGCAGAGTCGGACACGACTGAAGCGACTTAGCAACAGCAGCAGCAGTTCTTTGTTGGGGCTTTCCAGGTGGCGCCACTGGTAAAGAACCTGCCTGAAATGCAGGAGACATAAGAGATAAGAAGATCCCCTGGAGGAGGACATGGCAACCCACTCCAGTATTCTTGCCTGGAGAACCCCATGGACAGAGGAGCCTGGCGGGCGACAGTCCGTGGGGACTCACAGTCAGACAGGGCTGGAGTGGCTGAGCACGGCACCGACCTTTCTCGCTGTCCTAGGGCTTCCTCTCGTCGGGGTGAGTGGGGGCTACCCTGCAGTCGTGGCTCACAGGCTTCTGATTTCGGGGGCTTCTCTTGTTGCAGAGGACGGAGCCCTCGAGTGTGGGCTCCGTACTCGCAGCTCCCGGGCCTAGTGGTTCCGCAGCCCGTGGGATCTTCCAAGACCAGGAATCGAACCAGTGTCCCCTGCATTGACAGGTGGACTCTGATCCACTGCGCCACCAGGGAGGCCCTCCAAGGATGTTTTGAAGTTTCTTCCCGGCTGAGACCCCACGTCCCCGAGCTGCTGCTTCCTGTCTCTCCCGTGGCCTCTCCACACGGAGCTTCCCTTAGACGACGGTGGTCTGGTGTACTGGGTGCGTGGGGGGTGAGCGTGCGTGAGGCTTGCTGACGGTGGTCTCTCCGTGGTGGTCAGGCCGTGTGGTTTGCTGGGGGGAGGGGGGCTTCGCTCGGCTCCTGAGCCCCTTCCTGCTCGTCCACTGCCTTCCAGCCCCGCGCGTCATCACCCCTGGGCTCCCCACACCCCTGTGAGAGGGGAGGACGGGGGGGTCACCGCCGGGAGGCAGCGGGCGTCACAGCTCTTTGGCGGCTGGCACCCCCGCCCCGGCTGAGCACCAGGGCATCGCGTGCCCCTTCCTCCACTGGCAGAGTCGGGGCCGCTCGAGGACGCGCCCCTCCTGCACCCCTTCCTTGACTCTTCTGAGCACCCCTGGGGGGGGGTCGAGGGGTCAGGGGCTCCTGTCACGCACGCGGTCGTCTGATGCCCTCGGTGGTGCTGCCTGCGAGGGCGGGGATAAGACCTCCGCAAACGGAGGCTCACGCCGTTGGCCAGCACAGCTCCATTTTGAGGAAAAACACTTTGACAACTGCCTTTATATCCCACCCCACCCCGCCGTGGCTCCATTTGAACACCTGCTGTTTTGAGCTTCCATCTCCTCAGACCCCGTCCTCCCTGGGGGGGGGCGGGGGTTGGCCCTGCCCTCTCTCCTCTCACTGGGGGGCTGTGACTCCTGGCCAGACCCCCCGGCCTTCCAGCCGTCCCCTCACCACCTCTCAACTCGTCGACCCAGAGGCTGAAACAAACGCCCAGGGGCCCTGTCCCAGCCGACAGGTGTGTGCGAGTGCCCCCCAGGGGGCCCTCCCGGCCTTCTCCCGGCGCACAGGCCCCCCCACCGGGCGCTCAGCTCCGCCACTGAGTGTGAGACGCCCTCGGAGCAGATGTGTATAAGAGACAGGGACGGAGCCCTCGAGTGTGGGCTCCGTACTCGCAGCTCCCGGGCCTAGTGGTTCCGCAGCCCGTGGGATCTTCCAAGACCAGGAATCGAACCAGTGTCCCCTGCATTGACAGGTGGACTCTGATCCACTGCGCCACCAGGGAGGCCCTCCAAGGATGTTTTGAAGTTTCTTCCCGGCTGAGACCCCACGTCCCCGAGCTGCTGCTTCCTGTCTCTCCCGTGGCCTCTCCACACGGAGCTTCCCTTAGACGACGGTGGTCTGGTGTACTGGGTGCGTGGGGGGTGAGCGTGCGTGAGGCTTGCTGACGGTGGTCTCTCCGTGGTGGTCAGGCCGTGTGGTTTGCTGGGGGGAGGGGGGCTTCGCTCGGCTCCTGAGCCCCTTCCTGCTCGTCCACTGCCTTCCAGCCCCGCGCGTCATCACCCCTGGGCTCCCCACACCCCTGTGAGAGGGGAGGACGGGGGGGTCACCGCCGGGAGGCAGCGGGCGTCACAGCTCTTTGGCGGCTGGCACCCCCGCCCCGGCTGAGCACCAGGGCATCGCGTGCCCCTTCCTCCACTGGCAGAGTCGGGGCCGCTCGAGGACGCGCCCCTCCTGCACCCCTTCCTTGGCTCTTCTGAGCACCCCTGGGGGGGGGCCGAGGGGTCAGGGGCTCCTGTCACGCACGCGGTCGTCTGATGCCCTCGGTGGTGCTGCCTGCGAGGGCGGGGATAAGACCTCCGCAAACGGAGGCTCACGCCGTTGGCCAGCACAGCTCTATTTTGAGGAAAAACACTTTGACAACTGCCTTTATATCCCACCCCACCCCGCCGTGGCTCCATTTGAACACCTGCTGTTTTGAGCTTCCATCTCCTCAGACCCCGTCCTCCCTGGGGGGGGCGGGGGTTGGCCCTGCCCTCTCTCCTCTCACTGGGGGGCTGTGACTCCTGGCCAGACCCCCCGGCCTTCCAGCCGTCCCCTCACCACCTCTCAACTCGTCGACCCAGAGGCTGAAACAAACGCCCAGGGGCCCTGTCCCAGCCGACAGGTGTGTGCGAGTGCCCCCCAGGGGGCCCTCCCGGCCTTCTCCCGGCGCACAGGCCCCCCCACCGGGCGCTCAGCTCCGCCACTGAGTGTGAGACGCCCTCGGAGCACCTGGGCCAGCGCCCCGGGGTCAAGTCTCCACCGACTCGGAGCACAGCAGCGCCGGCGCCCTCGCTGACCCGGCACGCGGCCTGCAGTCCGCCCCCCAGCACGGCCGCCCCCGCCAGCCCTGCTCAAGAGGCACAGAAAGTGACCTCTGCCCGGGAAACCTGTTTCTGAGTGTTTTCCTTGGCACATCCCCCAGCAGCTGGCAGCTGCTGTGTCTTACTGGATTCCGAGGTCGTGCCAGGGCAGGAGTCACCCGTCACCCTCTGGCTTTGCCGTCAGCAGCGAGAGGAAGAAAGAAGCCGGAAACTTTGTTCCAGTCCAGAGCCCGTGTCTGGTGGCCTCGCCCAACTGGGTCAGTAGTGCCAGCAGCACGGCTCACCCTCCAGAGAAAATCCTGGACTTCAGCCAGACGCTTTTAACACTAACAGCAGAGTGGCTCCCACACGACTGCCCTGGGGGCCAAGGCAGCGTGCAGAGCGGGGTCTGTGGGCCTGGAGGAGTGGGGGGCGGAGACACCCCCAGGCTGCCCCGCAGGCCCGGGGTGGCCGGAGCCACCATGCCCCAACCCCGGAGCACAAGCACCTAACAGGGGAGCCCCGCGGGCCCTCTGCCCTCTGCCTGCTGAGGACGCAGAGCCCAAGAGGGGAGGGCGGGTCTGCCCCAGGCAGCGTGCTGAGAGCCCACTGCCCCTGTATGTAGACACGGGCTGTTCACCCCAGTGTCCACTGTTCAGGCTCCTGTGAAATGAGGAGTAGACGAGAGGCGGCACAGGATCCGCTCCAGGGAGGCAACGGAAGAACTGAAGTGACCAGACAGAGGTCAGGAACTACGGCAGCCTGGGGCCACGTGCCCAGGGGCTGAATGTACCCGAGGCTTGGCGGCCTGGGGCTTCCCGCCGCTGCCTTGGGGTGCTCAATCCAGACCCCGCATCCTCCAGGAAAGGCAGAGTTCACCACATCTCCCAGATGTTAGGTGGGCTCGAGGTTCATTCAGACTGAGGTTGGGGGAGTGTGCAGGGGAAGGAAAGCGTGACTGGCTGCCGTGCGGGATCAGGGTTTCTCTTCAGAAGTGTCTTTCCCAGTGGGGTCTGTGTACCCAGCGGGTTCCCCGGTTCACTCCGGTGTTCCCAAAACGTTCCTTCATGTGAACTTTGTCCAAGGTCACATGAAGTCCCTGCCAGAGTGATTTGTCTAGAGAAACATTTACTCTGGCTGCAGGATTTTTGACTTTTTTCTTTATGCCTGGATTTATTCATATTCCTGGGCTTCCCAGGTGGCGCTAGTGGTAAAGAACCCACCTGCCACTGCAGGAAATGTAAGAGACACAGGGTCGATCCCTGGGTCAGGAAGATCCCCTGAAGGCGGGCATGGCCACCCACTCCAGTATTCTTGCCTGGAGAATCCCATGGATGGAGGAGCTGGTCCCACAGTCCATGGGGTGGCGAAGAGTCGGATACGACTGAAGTGGCGAAGCACGCGTGCACACTCACGTTCTGGCTGAGGGAAGCGTGTGTATGCACAAGTGTGTATTCATTCCTTGGGATAAAGGCCCAGTCTGTCAGAAGTCTGGAGCCCTCTGGTCTGAGCCCTGGACACCTCATTTCTAGCCTCAGCTCTGGCCATGGGCAGGACCCTCACTTCTCAGCCTGAGTTTTTGTCCATTTTCTCACCCAGAACGTGAGGGAGTTGGGCTTAACCGGTCTCCTAGAGCCCTTCCAGCCCCAGGCTGGTTTTGGTGAGCCCTTGGTTCAGACCAGCCAGAGTGTTCTAGAGAGGCGGTGCTGACTCCCCCTCCTCCCAGGGGTTCCGAGCCTTGCTGTCCCCCAGATGCCAGTTACATGGGGGATTCTTGAGCAGAGGCTCTGTGCCACCAGCCGTGTGTGGAGCGCTGAGGGCTGTGAAAATGAAAAGGCATGATGGGTTCTGAGTCCACCCACCCTTGAGGGGAGTGAGCATGGGGTGGGCCTGGACGGGTCCCCTTGGGCTGGTGGACGGGGCAGCGGCTCCTGCAGGAGGCCTGTTTGCTGGGCGCCAGAGCCGCAGGGCCCGGCCAGCCGTGGGGCCAGAAGGTGCTGCTGCTCGGGGAGGGCACAGGAGCAGGGGTGACCTGCAGATGGCAAGGGCCACAGCCTGTGGTGCCAGCCAGTCGCACAGCCGCGTGGGCTGGAAGCCGGCTTGGAGGCCCCCGAGGCCATCAGGCCTCACCGCCAGGCCCCGAGCTGGCAGTCTCACGAAACGGGGCAGAAAGCCAGTGCTGATGAAGATGGCAGAGCGAAGGGTGGGGGCCTGTGGGTGAGCCCTCTCTCTGCCTCCAGTGCCACCAGCAGAGAGGCGGGCGGCCAGGGCCGTCGGCTCCCTCTCTGCGCTGTCTTCAGTCACCAGAGTCGCTTCCCTGTGAGGGCATGGTCTGTTTTTGTTTTTAAACTCTCATTGGAGTGCAGCTGATTTATTACAGCGTTGTGTTGGTTTCAGGTGTACAGCAGAGTGGATCAGTTATACACATATGCACTCTGCTTTGTTTTTAGATTCTTTTCCCGTGTAGGCCATTACAGAGCATCGAGCAGAGCTCTTGTGCTCAGCGACAGGAAATTCTTATTAGCTACCTATTTTATATGTAGTAGTGTGTGTGGGCCAACCCCAGTTTCCCAGATATCTCTCCCTACCTATGCCCTTGGCAACTGTAAATTTGTTTCCTACATCTGTGGCTGTACTTCTGTTTTGTAACTAAGTTCATCTATACCCCTTTTTTTAGATCCCACGCATCAGCAGTACCATAGGAAATTTGTCTTTGTCTAACTCCCTTCACTTCACTCTAGGTCCATTCACATTGCTGCAAAAGGCATTATTTTGTTCTTTTTTATGGCTGAGTAATATCCCATTGTGTACATGTAGCGCATTTCCTTGATCCATTCCTTCGTCGGTGGACATCTGGGTTGCGTCCGTGTCCTGGCTGTTGGAAACAGTGCCTCAGTGAACGCTGGTGTGCACGCATCCTTTTGAATCCTGGTTTTCTCCAGGTATATGCCTAGGAGTGGGATTGCTGGGTCATATTGTAGCTCCAATTTTAGTTTTTTTTTTAAGGAACCTCCACACTGTTCTCCACAGTGCCTACACCAATTTACATTCCCACTAACAGTGTGGGAGGGCTCCTTTCTCTCCACACTCTCTTCCAGCATTTATTGTTTGTAGGTTTTTTGACGATGGCCATTCTGACAGATATGACATGGTACCTCACTGTAGTTTTGATTTGCATTTCTCTCATAATTAGTGGTGTTGGGTATCTTTTCACTTGCTTTTTGGCTGGCTGTATATCTTCAGAATGTGTGGTCTTACAACTAACTTAGCAGCTATCATCCAAATTCTTGGGACATCTACTGCATGAGAAGCTCAGAGTCAGGTTGACAAGTACTGTATGTAAGTGGATGCCAGGGAACACAGAACCCGTCACACTTCTAGTGCATGTTACCGAGGCTCAGAAGTATTTTCTCTGCACTTGGGAATTACTGTGAATCCCTTCACCTGAGAGCAGGCACCCCGGGCCCCAAGTCAGGCCCACGGCGGCAGGACCTTTGGAGTCCTGGTTTGGGAACAGTCTGTCACTGAGAACTTCACCCCTTAACCTCAGACACCCCTTAACATTGTGTCTAGTCAGGATCTCAGTGTATAAAATAAATTCTAGGAAAGAGTAATGGCTTGTCCTGTAACACTGATGACTCGGAGTAAATAAAACGTGTTACTTGTTGGTAATGATTAGTGATGAGTGTTTATCTTTTGAGAACATGGGACAGCAGCTTGAGGTGTTGATGGGCCTGACCAGCCCCTTTGATTTGTAAACATCAGAGCATGTAGGTGGCTGTAATCTGGGTGCTTCCAGAAAGCGGGTGTGGCCCCTCCCTATCACCCGCCCTGCAGCTGCTCTTTAAAGGGGACTTAAAACTAAGGAGCAGGCACACACCCACACACACTCACACATGCACAAACACACACACATTCTGTCTCAGTCTTTGGAACCACACCAAGATTATACATGGGTTTTTGTGTGTGTGTGTGTGTTTTTAGCATTTCCAAATGATTTTTAAATCTTAAATTCCTTATTTACCCCATTTTATAAAACAGCATCCTTCTTTTATCTTTTTTCATTTTTGTGGTTTTGAATATGAATAAACCAAAATTCAAGGCTGCCTGTTGCTTTTCCTCATTGAAGTGTTTATTGCAGTGACTACAGACTCACAGGCTCCGTAAGAAACCAGAGACCCTGCGCACCTTTACCCAGTCTCCCCCAGCGGGTGACTTTCTGCATGATGATTGCACATGGTTACAACCGAGGCCTGTCTGCTTTTTATTTTTTTTTAAATTGTGGTAAAATACACATATGTAAGACTTACTGTCTGTGACATTTGGCACGTTCACAAACGTTGTGTAATCTCTGTCACTACCTGTTACCGGGACAGCTTCGTGGTCCCAGAAGGGTGCCCTGTGCCCGGTGAAATCCTCCTGCCCCCCAGCCCCTGACAAGCACGTGTGTGCCTCTCTCCGTGTGGATTTCCCTCTTCCGGATGTTTCTGTAAAAGGAGTCACGCAACACGTGGCCTTCGCGATCGGCTTCTTGCCCCGAGCATCCTGCTCTCGAGGCTCCTCCGCGCCGTGCCGGTGTCGGCGCCTCCTCCGTCTCTGTTGCTGAAGGCCCTCCGTCGTGTGGCTGAGGCCACGCTCTGCCCCCTGCTCATCAGTGGGCGGACATTCAGGTTGTCTCCACTTCGGGGCTATTGTGAAGAGCGTTGCCATGAACACGGGTGTAGCTCTGTTTGAACATCTGCTCCAGTTCTCGAGGTGTGTGTCTAGGAGTGGGATTTCTGGGTCAGGTGGGAATTCTATGTTTAACCTTTGGAGGAACTGCCAAAGTGTCTTCCACAGCAGCTGCACCGTTTTACCTCCCCAGCAACATATATGAGAGTTTGTGTTTCTCCGTATCCTTACTAATGCTTTTTTTAGCCATGCTACTGAGTGTGAAGTGAAGCCTCATTGGGGTTTCACTGCATGTCCCTCGTGACTGAGGACATTCAGCCCCTTGTCATGTCTTTGTTGGCCATCTGTACATCTCTGAAGAAAAGTCCACTCACATCCTTTGCCCTTTTAAAAATTCAGCTATTTGCCTTTTTGTTGTTGGGTTTTATTTTTCTTGTTTAATTTTAGGAGTTCTTTATTCTGGATACTAGATCCTTATAAGGAGAAATTTCCCCTGTTGGTTTTTTTACTTTCTTTATGGTGTTCTTTGATGTACAAAAATTTTTAATTTTGATAAAGTTCAGTTTATCTTTTTTTGTTATTGGTGCCTGTCTAAGAAACCATTATGAGATTTAGCCCTTGCGATTATTTCTTATCCATTTCAGGTTATTTTTATATACTGTATGAAGTAGGGATCCAACCTAATTCTTTTATGTGTTTGCTGTCCAACTGTCCCAGCACCAATTGTTGAAGACCACTGTTTTTATTGAATAATCTTGGCAACCTTGTCAAAAATAACTTGACTATATGGATTTATTTCTGAATTCTCAATACCGTTCCATTGATTTACATGTCTTTTCTTATGTCAGTATCACACTGTTTAATCACCGTGGTTTTATAATAGTTTTGAAATTCCAAGCGTGTTCTTTTTTAATATTTAATTTTACTTGTTTGGCTGCACTGGGTCTTTGTTGCATCACACAGGATCTTGCATCGAGGCACGCAGACTCCAGGTGCTGCCTGCGGGCCCGGTAGCTCTGGCACACGGGCCTAGTTGCTCCACACCACGTGGGATCCTAGCTCCCCAACCAGGATCGAATCTCCGTCCCCTGCAATGCTAGGCAGATTCTTGCCTGGACTCCCAGGGAAATCCCCAGCTGTGTTCTCCGAGATTGTTTTGGCTATTCAGGGTCCCTTGCAATTGGATGTGTATTGTAGGATCAGCTTTTCCTTTCTCTGAGAACCCTAGTTGGGGTTTTTGTTAGGGATAGCATTGAGACGTGAGATGGCTCTGAGTAGTATTGCCTTGCCTGCTTCTGCACCATAGAGCAGAGCGGTGTTTTACAAAAGGCTACAGCCCCCATCACCTGGAGAGCTGGTGTGAAAAGTCCCTTTTGAGCTCCAGCCCCAAAGTCTGATGTGGAAGGTCTGACCCCGGGCCCAGAAGGGTGCCGGTTTCACAAGGTCCGCACACGAGTCCCAGGGACTCCCAAGCTTTGAGAACCACTGTGGTCTTACTCATCTTCCTCGGGAGGGTCTGGGGTTCAGCAGGAGTGAGCCTCCCAGTTTGAGATGGCCAACTCTTGAAAGAACAGTCTTCCCAGCCATCTCCTGTTCAGCCCCTCTTGGCATTCTGGCCCTGTTTGACCACGGGAGTCAGGTCGTTGGAACTTGTTCCAGTGACTTTTGTGAAGCAACCTCTGCTGGGCCGTGTTTAGGAGCTTTCAGGGCAGGTGGCAGGGGGTGGGTGTGCTTCCTGGACTCTCCCTGGGCAGGTGTCTGTCTGCCCACGGCTGCCTCCAGCTTAACCCCTCTTCCCCTGGAGGCCAGGGCGGTGTGCCCGTCAGACCTGTGCTGAGTCCTCGATTCAGCTGGGAGGCCCTCTTACTCATCACGTCTTGTTTCTTGCCATCTGCCCTCGGATATATTTCCAAACCTGTCTGTCTGAACACCTCCAATCAAGCTGTCCACGTTCTGGTTCTCAACAGGCCGCTCACAGCAGCCGCCCAGAGCGCCGGCCTTTGAGATGCCTCTGGGCATTCTGGCTGTGGTGTGCAGGCAGGGTGGGGGGTGTTCGTTGAAGACACTTTTGTTGTTCAGTTGTTAAGCCATGTCCAACTCTTGGCAACCCCATGGACTGCAGCACACCAGGCTTCCCTGTCCATCACCATCTCCTGGAGCTTGCTCAAACCCATGTCCATCAAGTCGGTGATGCCTTCCAGCCTCTCATCCTCTGTCATCCCCTTCTCCTCCTGCCTTCAGTCTTTCCCAGCATCAGGGTCTTTTCCAATGAGTTGGCTCTTCACATCTTTTCAAATGAGTCAACCAAAGTATTGGAGCTTCACCTTCAGCACCAGTCCTTCCAATGAATATTCAGGGTTGATTTCCTTTAGGATTGACTGGTTTGACCTCCTTGCTATCCAGGGGACTCTCAAGAGTTTTCTCCAGCCCTGCCCTGGCCAGTTTGCAGACGGTGGCACGCAGGGTGATGCAGGTGCTGCCCGCCTGGCGGGGGCACCTGGGATAGCCGAGCCACTGCCCGTGCGGCAGGACCCCTGCCGGGAGCACGCGTTCTTCGCGCACAGGGAGGTGCAGAGAGGCCCCTCTGCCTCCAGGATGTGTTCACGCGGGCGGCTAGGGAGCCCGAGAGGCCCCGTGTACCGAGTTCACCTGTCGGGCGGCCGGCTGCTGCCAGGTGCTTGGCGCCCTGGAAGACTGTGAGCACCACCACCACGCTCGGCACGGACACATCTGCTCCTTCTGCAGGCGGGCCTTCCCCTCCGGTCACCTGCTGGACCCCCAGGTCCTGGAGTGGCACGACCCGCCGTTCCAGATCCTGGCTGAGCACAGGACATGTCCCAGTGCCGGGTGGAGTGCTGCACGGAGGCGCTCGGGACAGCAGGGACCGGGAGGAGCGCCTGGCGACGCGTCCCCTCACCCTGCAGACCCGCGCTTTGATAGGGAAAGCAGAGGCCCAGCCCGCGGGTGTCCACAGAAGCCATGGGGATGGACCGGGCGCCTCGGAAGGAGACGCACAGGAGTCTGCTCTGAGCACACAGAGGCCCACCCAGAACCTCCGAGAGAGAGGCGGGCCTACGGCCACAGGATGCCGTCACCGTCTGTCCCGGTCAGGGTGCCACAGGAGGATTCAAAGCGCCGGGAAGAGAAACAGGCAGCAGTGATGGCGGGAGCGCTGCCGGGCTTCTCCTCTCGGCCCGCGGGCGCCCAGGACCCGGCCCGCCACCCGCCTTGTGCTGGGCCCCGTGATGGACCAACTGACCGAGGCCAGAGGCCATGGGGGACCCGCATATTCTGGGATGGGACCCCCTGTGTGGTGCCGGGGTGCAGGGAGCACCCGCCACCCCCACTACGTCCTTAGACACATGGAGTAAACGGTTTTCCCCAAGCGTTGTAAACGGCTTGCAACACCTGGAGTAGTGGTTTTCATTTAAGGAGGAAAAAAGTCTTCTCCAGCACCACAGTTCGAAAGCATCAGTTCTCCAGCGCTCAGCCTTACGCGCACAGGGAGGTGCAGAGAGGCCCCTCTGCCTCCAGGATGTGTTCACGCGGGCGGCTAGGGAGCCCCAGAGGCCCCGTGTACCGAGTTCACCTGTCGGGCGGCCGGCTGCTGCCAGGTGCTTGGCGCCCTGGAAGACTGTGAGCACCACCACCACGCTCGGCACGGACACATCTGCTCCTTCTGCAGGCGGGCCTTCCCCTCCGGTCACCTGCTGGACCCCCAGGTCCTGGAGTGGCACGACCCGCCGTTCCAGATCCTGGCTGAGCACAGGACATGTCCCAGTGCCGGGTGGAGTGCTGCACGGAGGCGCTCGGGACAGCAGGGACCGGGAGGAGCGCCTGGCGACGCGTCCCCTCACCCTGCAGACCCCCGCTCTGATAGGGAAAGCAGAGGCCCAGCCCGCGGGTGTCCACAGAAGCCATGGGGATGGACCGGGCGCCTCGGAAGGAGACGCACAGGAGTCTGCTCTGAGCACGCAGAGGCCCACCCAGAACCTCCGAGAGAGAGGCGGGCCTACGGCCACAGGATGCCGTCACCGTCTGTCCCGGTCAGGGTGCCACAGGAGGATTCAAAGCGCCGGGAAGAGAAACAGGCAGCAGTGATGGCGGGAGCGCTGCCGGGCTTCTCCTCTCGGCCCGCGGGCGCCCAGGACCCGGCCCGCCACCCTCCTTGTGCTGGGCCCCGTGATGGACCAACTGACCGAGGCCAGAGGCCATGGGGGACCCGCATATTCTGGGATGGGACCCCCTGTGTGGTGCCGGGGTGCAGGGAGCACCCGCCACCCCCACTACGTCCTTAGACACATGGAGTAAACGGTTTTCCCCAAGCGTTGTAAACGGCTTGCAACACCTGGAGTAGTGGTTTTCATTTAAGGAGGAAAAAAGTCTTCTCCAGCACCACAGTTCGAAAGCATCAGTTCTCCAGCGCTCAGCCTTCTTTATGGTCTAACTCTCACATCCATACGTGACTACTGGGAAAACCATAGCTTTGACTAGGCAGACATTCGTCGGCAAAGTGATATCTTTGCTTTTTAATACGCTGTCTGTGTTGGTCACTTTAATAAGAGAATGAAGAGGCAGGAAGGGAGCTTGGTGGGGAGGCACTTGAACAGGGTGGGCTCCAGCTGAGCCCGTGGGCGAGGGGCAGGCTGGGAAGGAGACGGGCATGCTGCTGAGGACTGTCTGCCTGGCTCTCCCGTGGTGGGGGCCCGGTTCCACACCTGTGCTGTGGGCCCACAGTGCCCTGGGAAGGCTGCTGACGGGCGGCGGGGCAGGGCCCAAGGGGTTCTGAGTTAGCTCAGAACCAGGGGGTTGGGAATCCCGAGGGCGGAGAGCAGAGGGCTGGGGGGGTGGGGGTGTTCCCCCTCCTCCCTCCTCCTGCGTCTGCACCAGCCCTCGCCCCCTCCCTTTTCCGGTCCCCTCACCCCAGCACAGCCTTCCCGTCTGTCTCTCCATGTTCCGCTCATCCACAACACGTGGCCCTGAAGGTCCGTGGCGTCCACCCCAGTTGACAGCTGTTACTTCTCGGGAGTCTGGGCCTGGGGTGTGGGCAGAGTCCAGCGTGGACGTCTCCTCCCTGCCTCACCGCAGTGGGGCCTCGGGGGCATGCGTCCTCTCCCTCGTTGGGACGTCCACACCGCAGACTTCACGCCCCTCCAGACCAGGCTCAGCCCTGCCTCCTTGACGCTGACGTCGAGTTCTTTTGTTCCAAGAAGTGACAGACGGGGTTCCAGGGCTGGGCACAGACCCCTGTCTCCGTGGGGCCGAGGAACTCACGGCCCCACCTGACACGGGAAAGCAGAGGCCCTTTTACTGTTGACATTCTTAACTGAGCCGGTTTAGGGTGCGCCTCAGCTCCCAGCCCCGGAGCTCTGATTGCACCTCACGGACAGAGTGCTGCGGGCTGTGGTCGGCTCGTGCCCACACCGGCCAGCTCGGGGTCCCAGGGGTGTCAGTGGGCCTGGTACTCAGAGCGCTGTGAGGACACAGCCCCGCCGTCTCCGCTCAGGCCTCTGCAGCATGAGCGTCCCCGCCCCGAGCCCTCGGTGGGACGGGGTGTGGCGGGAGGGTCTCTGCCCACCGCGCCTGCCAGCTCGTGTCCTGCGATGCTCTCGGCAGCTCTGCACAGCCAGCCCGGCCCCACTGGCCTGACAAGCGGCAGAAGAGAGGGGCTTGGGGTGTGAATCCTGGCCCACCTCCCAGACCCCGCCTCAGCCTCCTCCCCAGACCACCGCCCCCTTAGTTCGACCTCCCGGATGGGGTCACCTGCCTCCCGCCCAGGGGCCCTCTGTCCCAGCACACTGGACAGCAAGTGCATTTTCCAGTGACTTTTATCTAAGATTAAGCTTTCGTTTTGAAGTCTTTAAACCAACAGAAAACGGAGAGGCAGCAGACTTCCCTGCTGACCCCGTGGTTAAGACCGCGCTGCCACTGCAGGGCCTGCAGGTTCGCTCCCTGGTCAGGGAAGTTCCATGTGCAGCGCAGTGCAGCCAAAAAAATAAAGCAGACTTGGGGGCGGGGACTGGTGAGCTCTGACAGACTCGCCCAGTCACGCCCGCGCGGGGCCACGTGTGTGCTCGCCAAGCGTGATGCCGTGAGCGCCCTCAGAGGCCAGACCCCCGCCACCTCCCTCCCCGGTGGCCCCCGCCGTCTCTCCCCGCCTGCACGCAGCACACTCCCCAGCCCTGGACCCAACGCGTCTTCTCCCGGCACCCCTCCCTTCTCATCACCCGGCCCACCGCTGGGCCCGGGGCAGGCGGCCACTGTAGAGCCGGGCTCTGTGTTTGGGAGGACGTCCCTCGGTCTGGGTCTGCTGGGTGCCTCTGTCCCCGCAGGGCTGCCCCTGTGCCTGCGGCTCCCGCCGCGGCCGGCTGCCGTGGGCTGGGGGGGACTGCCCCCTGCAGTCGCACGCCCCCATCTCCTTCCCTACTTCCAGCCTGCCGGGGTCACCTTGGTCAGCGTCCACTGCAGCCCCGATGACCAGACGCTGTGGGCCCTGGACAGCAGGTGGAACGTGCACGTCCGAGCTGGGATCACCGAGGAGATGCCGGTGGGGACCGACTGGGAGCATGTGCCAGGTAGAGGCGGCAGCCACACGGGGCTCGTCAGACCACCGACAGCGGGCGTCTGCCCCGTCACCCCAGGGTGGGGACCCCACCAGCAGAGCACCGGCTCCCAGTCCCTGGGGTTCCTCATGGGACAGTCATTTCTGGACCCCTGGGGTCTCTGGTCCGAGGCTCGCAACCTGCCTGCCCAGCTGACAGGGCATCCTTTCCCGGGTCTCCCGCCCTGTGCCCAGGGGAGAGCAGGCTCTTGGGCAGGGTCAGCCCATGCCTTCTGCACCCGGGGTCTGAGGACAGACGCCCCATTTGCCTGCAGGGTTGCAGGCCTGCCAGCTGGCCCTGAGCACCAGGACCGTGTGGGCCCGGTGCCCCAACGGGGACCTCGCCCGCCGGTATGGCGTCACCGAAAAGAACCCTGCCGGGGACTACTGGAAGAAGATCCCTGGGAACGTGACGTGTGTCACAGGCAGGTGCTGGGTGCCAGGGCACCGGGGGTGGTGCAGGGGGGCTGCTCCCACTAGGCTGGTTCTCCCAAACGAGACCCATCCCAGCGTCACGCCTGACGGCGCAGGGTGGGGGTGCCCGGGGCCCCCCCGGCAGCGCCTGCCGTCCTGGAGCCCTGGCTGGGGAGTAACGGTATGTGGCCGGCTCTTGCCCCGCAGTGACCTCGTCAGACGAGCTGTGGGCAGTGGGCCCGCCCGGCTACCTCCTCCAGCGGCTGACGCGAACGTTCAGCCACTCGCACGGGGCCCAGGGCAGCCACGCCGCCACCCCCCACCCCGAGGACCTGGAGGACGAGTGGGAGGTCATCTGAAGGGGCTCCCGGGAGGGCAGACGCCGGGCCCCGAGCGGGGACACAGTCGGCTTCGGAGTCACTCGCCCCGGACACGCCTCGCCAGCCCCCGTCAGACACGTCTAGCCAGGTCGGACGGCCCACTCTTGCTTTCATCCGTGTTCGTCTGCGTCTCGTCCCGGAACCCACAGCCCCGGCCGAGGGTCGAGCCATCGCGGCAGCAGCAGGGCCTCTGGACTCCGGGTGGGGCCGGCGGCTGCTGCGGTTGCATGCGCTAGTCCCCGCCGTGCGCCGCAGCCGCCGCCTCAGCACCGGCGGCCCGAGCCCGGGGCAGCGCTGCCCTCTCCCGAGCGCTCCCGCCGGGGCCCCGCCTCCTCTGCGACGCGGGTCCCGGCACACGTTCCCTGCGGACCCGCTGGATGGGAACCCAGCTGTGCCAGGCTGGGGGCACACGCACGCACACGGCACATGCACGCGCACACACACCCCCCGCCTTGGGGCCTGGCCCGCCCCGGCAGACACAGCCCAGCCGGAACCACAAAGGCCGCGGGCGAGCGGACCTGACGTGTGCGTGTGAATCCCAGGCGGCGGGCCGGCCGTGCGGCCCGAGCCCCGCTGTGACGCGGGAGCGTCTCGGTGACACTCAGCCCGCGCTGCTGCAGCGTCGCAGAGCCCGGCCCCCGCAGAGGAGGGCCCGCTAGTGATTGCCTTTTGTTTGCTGTATTACAAACCTACATGAGATACCTCATCCGAAGTCCGACCTTCCACGCTTGACATGTATTTTCTGGCCCCAGTGGAAGGCCTCGCCTCTTCACGTGGTCTGTCCTGAGCCCGCGCTGTCCGCTGCGTGTCCTTCCGGGCAGGGCAGCCTCCGTCAGCGGGCACCCACCTCGGGAGCGCAGATGCCCTCAGGGCCGCAGCGGGTGCCTGTGTGGCCCGCTGCTGCGTGTGGCCGCGTCCGGCTTCAGCCCGGGGCCTCGGCCCGCGGGCCCCCCCGCGTCACCCGGCTCTGAGCGGCAGCCCGCGCCGCCCGGCAGGACTCCGGCCGAGCCGCTCTTTTAGCCTGCCGTTGCCGCGGGACCCTGTGACTCGATGCCTGTTTTCTGCTAGGCAAGCGTGTCCGAGAGCCCCTGGGCCACAGGTGAAGAGCGGGAAGAAGCGCTCTGCGACAGGACCCAGCCAGGAGGAGCAGCCGCAGCGCCCGCCCGCACCTCGCCCCTCGCCCCGCAGCGCTTCGCGCGCCGACAGCGGCGGCCCCCGTCCCGCGCCCGCTGTGCCTTGCCCGGCCCCTCCCGCTCGGCTCTGCTGAACCCGCGGGACTTCAGGGCAGTGAGCCCCGTCTGGTTTGATACTTTTGCTTCAGTGCTTTGTACGAATTTCCTTTCTGGTTTTTCAGTTGTGCTTTGAGACAGTGCAATAAACCCGACCTCTCCCCGACCAGTCCAGTCTGACGTCTGGAGGGGAGAAGCTGCCTGAGTGGCACTCGTGCAGGCTGTTCCCGCCGCCGCCGCCCAGCTCCCCGCCAGGAGGGTGTGCCCGGGGGCGGTGCTGAGGGAATGTCACTCCAGAGGTGCCCCTGGGGGCAAGACCACGGGCCTGACTCTCCACCCACGACCCAAAACCAGATACAAGTGCCCTGGTGGAAACCAGCAGGTGGAGAAAGATCGTGTTCATGACACAGCAGGACGGCCAGCCGCGTGCCAGCAAACGACCTGAATGAGACGCCAGACTCGGGCGAGAGCCGGCCGGGCCTTGCGGAAGACTCCGAGAGCGCCTGGCCAGGAAGGCGTGGCCAGCGTTCCCGGGAAGGCCACGGACACCACGCAAAGACGCCAGTCCTCTCCAAGGCACTTACGGCTTTCCTCCATCTGTCAGACTCCCCACTGGGATTCTTTCTGTTGGGGGAGGCAGGGAAGAAGACCGGGCAGGGCAGCCTCCGTCAGCGGGCACCCACCTCGGGAGCGCAGATGCCCTCAGGGCCGCAGCGGGTGCCTGTGTGGCCCGCTGCTGCGTGTGGCCGCGTCCGGCTTCAGCCCGGGGCCTCGGCCCGCGGGCCCCCCCGCGTCACCCGGCTCTGAGCGGCAGCCCGCGCCGCCCGGCAGGACTCCGGCCGAGCCGCTCTTTTAGCCTGCCGTTGCCGCGGGACCCTGTGACTCGATGCCTGTTTTCTGCTAGGCAAGCGTGTCCGAGAGCCCCTGGGCCACAGGTGAAGAGCGGGAAGAAGCGCTCTGCGACAGGACCCAGCCAGGAGGAGCAGCCGCAGCGCCCGCCCGCACCTCGCCCCTCGCCCCGCAGCGCTTCGCGCGCCGACAGCGGCGGCCCCCGTCCCGCGCCCGCTGTGCCTTGCCCGGCCCCTCCCGCTCGGCTCTGCTGAACCCGCGGGACTTCAGGGCAGTGAGCCCCGTCTGGTTTGATACTTTTGCTTCAGTGCTTTGTACGAATTTCCTTTCTGGTTTTTCAGTTGTGCTTTGAGACAGTGCAATAAACCCGACCTCTCCCCGACCAGTCCAGTCTGACGTCTGGAGGGGAGAAGCTGCCTGAGTGGCACTCGTGCAGGCTGTTCCCGCCGCCGCCGCCCAGCTCCCCGCCAGGAGGGTGTGCCCGGGGGCGGTGCTGAGGGAATGTCACTCCAGAGGTGCCCCTGGGGGCAAGACCACGGGCCTGACTCTCCACCCACGACCCAAAACCAGATACAAGTGCCCTGGTGGAAACCAGCAGGTGGAGAAAGATCGTGTTCATGACACAGCAGGACGGCCAGCCGCGTGCCAGCAAACGACCTGAATGAGACGCCAGACTCGGGCGAGAGCCGGCCGGGCCTTGCGGAAGACTCCGAGAGCGCCTGGCCAGGAAGGCGTGGCCAGCGTTCCCGGGAAGGCCACGGACACCACGCAAAGACGCCAGTCCTCTCCAAGGCACTTACGGCTTTCCTCCATCTGTCAGACTCCCCACTGGGATTCTTTCTGTTGGGGGAGGCAGGGAAGAAGACAGAAAATGACGTTTGTGCCCACAGACGTGCCCCGAGGGTCTCCCAGCTCACTGGGGCTCCGGTGAGACCCAGCAAGGGGAAGTAAGTTGCTCGAGGCGGCACAGCGCGCTGGGATTGGACCCAGCTCCGGGGGCTCCAGACCTGTGCTGGGAAGAAACAGGTGAGCGATGCCGGGTGATGACGGGCCGTGGGTGGGTGGGCAGTGACATCGGGCGGCCCAGCAAGGACCACGGGGAGTTAGCCAGATGGAGGGGGGAGGCGACTGCGAGCTGGCGTGGACCTCAGCCTGACCGCTCTGGTGAAGCAGATACCAAGTGGACGAGAGAACCTTAAAACCAGGGGGCAAAGGACAGTAATTGACTTCTGGATGGCAAGCGCTTTCTAAACCCCAAAGTGGTGGGAAAAGTCAGAGGAAAATAGTATATTATTTCAATTAATTTCTTCAAATTATAACAATCTTATACACTTTTTAAAAACCCATAAAACTAAAAGGGGAAACAATTGCAGCAAGTCAGAGGAACAGCTGAGACGCACCTGTAAACAGGCGAAAGGGCATTGCCTTCCGAGCCCCCAGGGTGCACGTGGAGCCGGCAGCAGCCTTACAGCCCTCACACCCTGAAATCCCTACTTCTAGAAACCTGTCTTCAAGCACAAACCCTAAGTCAGGCATACCCCGGCAGCATCCGTAGTAATTGTGAAACACTAAAAACAGCTGACCAACAGCAGCTGACCTTTGGGAACATTCCTCTCCTGAAACAGTATGCAGCTGTTAAAACCGTGTGCCCTGGAGGAAATCTGTGCTGAGCAGCCTCTCAGGCTGTTTACTGTATCATCGCTAAATCTCTGGTGAGTGGTAAGGAGAATGTAGCTTTGTAGGACTTCCTACACAGGAAGATAACACACGCTCGCGTTGCTCTCTTCTGCCTTCTGGTAGGTTTGAAACCTTTCATAATAATTCCAGGGGGCACAGGAGGGGCAGACACTGCACACGCAGCTGGCCTTGGTGGCTGGTGGTCGCCTGCAGTGTGTACCTTTTTGTATCTTTCGAATTTGAGCCATGTAAATGTATTATTTATTCCAAAAATAAAATTTACATTTTAAAGACTCAGTCCTGTCTAACATCAACTCCTTATCATACCAATACTACTTGAATTCAATAATCACAAAATAAACACCAGAGGCTGTTTTACACAATGTTTTACAACATATGGAAATGCTTATTCTACAGTAAGTTTTTAAATACTCAATTTGATCTGATGTCAAATCTGTACATAAGAAATAACCATAGAAAAAAATTTTAGCATATGTATATAAGTGCATAGAAAAAAACTAGAATACACTAAAATGCGCGCAGCGGTCGCCTGGGTGGTGGTGGGCCTCCAGGCAGGTGGCCCCTTTACTTGGGAGCTGCGTGGTCAGGGCTCTGATCCATCCTGCCCTGGGTTTCCCAGCACAATCTGAGTGTTCTACCGTGAGCCTGCATCTATAAGCAGAAATTCTTTTTAAAAAATCACTGAAGACACAGGAATCCCCTGGCAGTCCAGTGGTTAGGGGTGCAGGACTCCAGGCTTCGGCTGCCAGGGCACAGATTCCATCCCTGGGGGGGAAACGAAGATGCCCCCAAGCCACAGGGCACGGTCTAAAAAGAACACTGAAGATAGAAATCTCCTCACCTCTGTCTTGATTGGGACGGTTACACATGTACTGACGGGGGCTAACTCCTCAAACCACACGTCTGAAGCCTGCACTTCCTGTGTCAGTCATGCCTCAGTCTTAAAATGGAGGGGACAAAACTGGTCCCACATCCACTCGGTCTCCTGGAGCAGAAGCTGGTTCTCCACTGCCTTCCCCAAGCACGCCTCCACATTTGCCTTTCAGGAGGCATCCTTGTTCTGAACAGGACTGGGGAAAACTGCTCTCAGTACAATATTTGAAGGGTGAAGAAATCAGGAGGAAAGGAAATCAGCGGGGAAATCGAGGTAGTGATGGGAGAAGTCAGCACACGAGGAGGTGAAGCAAGGCCCCAGTGCAGGGTTGTGTCGCCACCGCTGAAAGGGGGCGCGGTTCAGGGCCATGTGTCCCTTCCAGGCTCCAGGAACAAGTCACAGCACCTCCCCAACAGGCATCTGGGGTGCCCAGATTCTGGCCCCAGAGCTCTCCTGTTGGGAGTTCACCAGGCCCAGGGGTGGGCGTGCTGGAGGCAATCTGGCCAATGCCAGGTTTCCTTTGACAAGGTCCGTGGAATGAAGGAAGTGAACAGAGGAACTCTGCCCCAGAGACATGGGCCTTGCTCCAGGCAGAGCCATTGCCTGTGAGAAGCCACCAAGGCCACCTGCCAACAGCCGAGAGCTGAGCCGCATCTCCCAGCTGCCTCTGACCCCCTCCAGGCCCCCAGGCTCACTGCCAGGGCGGTGCTGATGGGGCTGGGGAGGGGCCCCTGCAGGAGCTGGAGGGCCCCAGGGAGCGATAAGACGAGCACCGGGGCCCAGCCGCCCTCGCGCTGGCCAGCGGCAGCGGCCAGATAACCCCGAGGCCAGATAGCCCCGCGCTGGGCTCTGGTTCTCTGCACTCACTGACACCAGGGCGTCCTCAGCCAGGTGGCCCCAGGCTCTGCAGGAGCTGCGCCAGTAATCAGGCCCCACTCTGCTTCCACAGGGTGTCCTCGGCCTTCCCGCAGCTCCCTGTCCCGCCCAGCCACGGTGAGGACACCCCCACTGCCCTCCACCCTCCAAACACCAGGGCGTCCTGAGCCAGGTGGCCCCAGGCTCTGCAGGAGCTGCGCCAGGAATCAGGCCCCACTCTGCTTCCACAGGGTGTCCTCGGCCTTCCCGCAGCTCCCTGTCCCGCCCAGCCATGGCGAGGACACCCCCACTGCCCTCCACCCTCCAAGGCGCCCTCCACCCCCTAAGCTACAAAGCTAGGCTCTGGCTGGACCCCCCACCCCCGGTTCTGGTGCCCACAACTCCTGCCCGGATCCTGCCCTGCACACAAGGAGCCTCCTAAGGGCCACCTCCTGCTCACTGGACAATGGATTCTGTGGGGTCCCCACCAGGGAGCCCGCCCAACCCTGTATCACCCCATCCTCAGCCCAGGGAGCTCAAAGGAGTTTGTCACCAATGGGGCTGCTGTAGGTCTAGAGGGCAAGTGAGTGAGGGCCTAGCCCTGGGCCTCGGGCCAGGAGGGCTCAGCCCACAGGGGCCAGAGCTGGGAGGAGGGAGACGCGAGGGCAAGTCTGCACGCCCTGCAGGTGCCCGGGCTCTATGCACAAGGGTGCCCCGAGTCCCCAGCACCTCCCGAGCCCAGCCCCCAGGAGCCGTGGCACGTGGGCTGCATCCGCCATCCCCTTCCAGGAGCGTGCTTCCCCAGCAACACATCTTCATAGCCCGGGGCTCCTGATGCCCCACGCTTTAAGGTAGAAGAGATGTTAGTATCCACTGCCCGCCAAGTGTCAAGGTTCAGAAAGTCTGTTTAACTGGGCCAGGACACACAGTGGGAAAGGAGGCGCCCTCACCCCCACCCAGAATCTAGGGTCAGCACTGGGCAGAACTGAGCCCCACTGTCCCCTCCCCCATAGGGCTGTGCTCCTGCCCACCCTACATTTCCCAGGAACATCCTTTTAGGTAGGTAGCTTGGAGATGCTCCAAAACCCCTCTGAGGGCAGTCAGGGACACCGAGGCCCAAGGCAGGGATGTGCCCAAAGTCCCCCTGCGAAGATGTGGCAGATACAGACCAGAACCAGGGCGCTCCCACCCCTCCCCTCCCATGACCACCACCCTGGCACTGCCACCACCTCCCCAGCCTCTTCCACCCCCAGCCAGGCTCCCCTCAGGGACACCAGGGGCAGGGTGGGCAGTGGGCACCCCTGGCCGGGCAGTCAGAGTTCATCGGGCAGCTCCTGAGCCCTCGACTCCTGGCAGCACACCATGGCTCTCCAGCCCAGCAGGCATGGGTTGAATTTCACCGCCCTGCAGAACTCCCAGGCGCGACAACCTGGCCATCATCCCTGATCCCAACGCTGCTCCGGGCATGGACGCCGCTTTCCCTAGGTCCTTAAGGGTTATGATAACATCTGTTGACAAGTCTCCATCTTCAACCCCTTCCAGCATAAACCAGCTCTACCGGCTGAGGCAGGAGAGCTTGCCCACAGGGTGTTGCCACACGCACAGGTGCCATCGAACATCGGGGGCTGGGTCCTGGGAGCCCATGCCCAGGGCAAGCGGCAGGCCTGGAGGAAGGCACATCTAACCCCGGGTGAGGGGAGGCTGGAGCCGGGGGCCCGAGGCAGCTGCATCCACCAGAACAGAGGTGAGAAGCAGGGGCCCCGACACCAACTGCCAGAGGAAAGAAAAGGGGACAAGAGGGAGAGTCCAGGCCTAGGCCTGTGTGGGTGGGAAGAGCGCCAGCGATACCCAAGGAGGAGCAGTGGCCAGGGTGGGGTGGGGAGGAACAGGAAGCGCAGCCTGAGGCCTGCCCCCACCACCCGGCACGCGGGCCCTCCTCCGTCCTCAGCTCTCAGAACGCGAGCCTACAGGGCAGCTGGCAAGCCCCCTCTCGCGACAGGGTAGAGGCCCTCCAGCCAACGCCCCCACAGCAGTTCCCTCAGCCTCCAGGCCTTTGCACAAGCCGGCCCCCAGCACCGGCCCAATTCCTCCACTGCTCAGCTGTCTCTCCCTCTGGGATGCCTTCCGGAGGCTCTAAATCAAGGCGGGGCTCCGGTCCTTGGGTCTGGGCAGGGAGCTGAAGACAGGGCCCGGCTCTCGGGAGTTGCCTGACCTCGCAGCCCCGTTCCACGCACGCAGGGAGGTGTAGAGCTGAGCCTGGCCGCATCCGGAAGCCCCACGGCTCACTGGCTCGCCTGCCCATCCTGGCCTGGCCCCCCCGAAGCACGCCAACAGATGAAAACAGAGGTTCTGCCGTCCAGAAACAATATATGTAAAGTGCCAGGTACAACGCTCTTAAAAACTGTATGCTCCAAAAGTCCAGGGCCCGGAGCGCGGTCTAGCCCTTGCCCGTGAGGTCCAGTGGCTGCAGGAAGGGCGGCAGCGGCAGCTCGTCCAGGGCCTCGGGGAAGCGGCCGGGTGAGATGGCGGTGACCAGCACCTGCATGGCGCGCGCAAAGAGCGAGGGTGGCGCGAGGCCCGCCAGCCACTGGAACTTCTCCTCGCCCAGCAGCCGCCGCCAGCGCGGCCGGTCGCCCAGCAGCTCGCGGCGGGCCGGGCCGGCGGCGTCCGCGGGCGTGTACAGCGCCAGCAGGTCGAGCAGCAGCAGGCGGCGCTGGCGCGGCTCCCCAGGCGGCGGCGCGGGCGCCCCGGAGGCCGCAGGGGCGGCAGCCCCGGCGTCGCGGCCCAGCAGGTGTGGCAGGAGCNNNCCAGCTGGTGTAGCAGCAGCTCAAGCGGCGTTAGGCCGCCGCCGTCGCGCAGGCCTGGCGAGGCGCCGTGGCCGAGCAGCAGAAAGAGACACTCGGGGCGCACCAGCTCGCAGGCCATGTGCAGCGCCGTGCCACCGCCCTCCACGCGGCTGCAGCCGCGCCGGTCGAGCAGGCGCGCGCGCTCCTCGGCCGGGAAGTCGCGCACGGTGCGCAGGATGCGGCGCAGGATGCCCACGCGGTTGTAGCGCACGGCCAGCGCCACGTGCGGCCCCGGCGCCGCGCAGCAGCGGAAGCCGGCGCTAGGAGGCGCGAGCGCGCGCCGCGGGAAGGTGGCCAGCAGGTAGTGCGCGTACCCCTGGTGGTCGTGCACGAGCGCGTAGAGCAGCGCCTCGGACGGCGAGTAGGCGGCGGCGCGGCCGCGCTCGTCCCAGTGGAAGGCCTCGCTGGCGCGCATGTCCTCCAGCAGCCAGACGGGCAGCAGGTCGCGCACCGCCTGGTAGAAGGCGAACGACGACTTGCGGCACTGCTTCTGTGCCCGAGAGCGCGCCGCCCCCGCGCCCTCGGGCCCGCCTTCCGCGCCGCCCCCCGGCAGTCGCGCGTCCCACGGCATGCTGGCTGGGCGTCCTCACCTCACGGCATGGGCCCCCGGGGGCCGACCACCTGCGAGCAGAGGGGAGTCCAGTGAGGGTCAAGGATCCAGGCGGGAGAGGGGGGTCTCCTGTCGAAGCCCCCCCACGCCGCCCCACCTGGCTGGGCCTCTCTCGTACCTGACCTGCCTCCCCCACCCCAGCCTCCGATGGGCTGTCCCAGTCACTCCTCAACAGCTGGCTTCTCTTCCAGGCCCTGAACCACCTCCCACATCCCGGATCTAGCGGCAGACGGTGGCCCTCCCTGAGATCGTCTCCTTCTCTGGTACCTCGGCTAAGGACCCCCTTCCCCTGCCTCTGCCCTCATAGCCCCCCACCTACCGTCGCCAAGACCACAATGAAACCTCACACCCCCTCTAGCCCAAGGACCCGCCGGAAGAGTTCCTGCTCCCACCTGCGGCAGCTGCACCCAACCCCAATCAAGGAAAAAGCCAGGTCGGGGGTCGGGGTGTAGGAGAGCTGCATCTCACATCTCAAGCTGAACCAAACCCTTTCTGTAGCCCAAACTCCCTCTCCCCAACTCCATCTAACCTTGACCCTGTCATCTGACCTCTGCCTGCAGCTAGGAGACCCTGCCCAGGGGCAGAGCTCCAGACTCAGACCTACCTGGTTAGTGCACCGCAATGACCCAGTTCCGTGCAGGTGGGTGTATCACTGTCCTCTGAGCCTCAGCTTCCTCATCTGTAAGAAAGAGGGAAGGCAGGCTGGGAGCCACAGCAGGGAGCGGGGCCTCCAGCCTTCCACCCAAACATGGTGTTTCCGCGCCGTCCGCGCCCCCAGCTCCCGCGAGGAGGTAGGGGGATGAAATCAACCAAGAGACCGGTGTGTACACACTCTTCAGGGCCTGCAGACCCCGCTCCAGGTCTGCTAGCTCCCGTGGTCTTCCCAGAGGCTGGACGAAGCAGGGCTTGGCATCCCACTTTCCAGGAAGGGACAAACTTGTCCAAGGTCAGCCGGCAAGTCATGGCAGAGCCAGGCCTGGACCCAAGATCTCCTACCTCGTATTTCGGGCTCATTCCAGAAGTGAGGGGACCCGCCAACCCACCGGAAACCCAGCTTGAGCCCTAACCTTGTCCCCAGGACCCCTGCACCAACCTGAGCCCTGACCTCCAGCCCCTGGCCCCAGCTCCCCACCGCATTTTGTCAAGGGTAAGCCCTTGGGTCACAAGGGCCCTGGGTCAGCGGGTAGGCTGAGTCCACACACACCGGGTAACTAAGTTACAGAGACGGGCACGGGGCAGGGGGCGGAGGGGAGCTGGAGCCACAGCGCCCTTTAAGGGGGCACCGTGAATGGAAAGCTGCACCCCACGCCGGGGCCTCCGCGCCCCGGGTGTACCCTGTGTGGACACTGGGCGCCGGGCGGGTTACGTAAAGTTAGGCCGGCCTCACGTCACTGGGCAGCGAGTCACGGTCGCGGCTCAGTGAATGGGGGTGGGGGCTGGGCCACCGAGGGCAAGGCCGCGCGCCCAGGGCCGCCCGCCAGCTCCGCCCCGGCCCCCACCGGCCGCACGGCCGGACCCCGGGTCGCGGCGGGGCGAGGCCAGAGTATCTGCGGGCCGGTGGCCGGCGCAGCGAGGGCTGCACCTGCGTGAGCGTGTGTCCAGGGAGGATGGGGGGGGCGGTGGCCAGGGAGTCGCGCCCGGGGCGGGAGCCGCACGCCGAGCGGGCCGAGGAAGGGGGACTCACCTTGGGGGCTGGAGTGGCCGCGACCCTGGCGTCCCCGCCCCCGCTGCGGGCGGGAGCGCGCGCTGTCTCCCCGCGGGTCGGTGCGCAGGCGAAGCTCCCAGGACGGAAGGTCGGGAGGCCGCCGCCGCCGCCCGCGCCCGCCTCAGCCGCGCTCTGAGCCGCCGCTGCCGGATCGCTGGGCGGCGGTGCCGGCGCCGGCGGCGGGCGGGCGGGCGGCGGGCGGCGCAGTGCGGCCCCGGCCGGGCAGGACCCCGGGGCCGCCCGCCGCCGCCATTGGTCCGCGCCGCCGGCCTCCGCCGCCGCCTATTGGCCACCGCGCTGCACCATTGTTACGTCACCGGCCGGCGGGCGGGGCACCCGGGGGGACCCGCGGAAAAGTTGGGAGAAACTTGCGGGCGCACGGCGGGCGGGGCCGCGATGGGAGCGAGCGGGGCGGGGCTCCCGGAAACGCGAGTAGCTGGCCGAGAAGGGCTCCCGGCTCCCGGCGGCAGGCCACCCGCGCCGGGAGGGCCCCTCGGCCTGCGGTGCCTCCGCTCAGCGAGTCTGTGCTCGCACTCAGGCGCCTGGGCTCCGCCGAGCGTGACTGTCCTCGGCGCCCCACGAGACGTCTTCCACGTCCCCTTTGCACTGACCCTCTGTGACCTTGGGGATGACCTCCGGGACTGTTTTCCCGGGACTGCACGTGGAGGTGGAAGGGGTTGTGTCCCCTAAGGGTCCCCGGCCGCGTTCTGCCCCAGAGGGTCCGGGCCATCTGGAGCCCCTGCTCCAGGCTGACTTTCCCAGGGAATGGGTGGTCAACCGGATGCGGACAGTCACTTAGCAGCGCCTAGTTGCACCAATCTCTGTGCTAAACACGCTTGATTTCATTTCCACAGCCAGTGGCGGTGGGAATTATGACCCGTGATTCACCAGCCATGAAAGCGGGGCTCACAGAGAGGTGACCTTCGTGCGTTGTTTTCCAGTCGCTCAGTCTTGTCCGGCTTCTTTTGACCCTGTGGACTGCCACACTCTGGGCTTCCTGTCCTTCATCTCCCGGAACTTGTTCAAACTCAACCCCATCGAGTCGGTGATGCCATCCAACAATCTCTTCCTCTGTCGTCCCCTTCTCCTCCTGCCCTCAATCTTTCCCAGCATCAGGGTCTTTTCTAATGAGTCAGCTCTTCTCATCAGGTGGCCAAAGTACTGGAGCTTCAGCTTCAGCATCGGTCCTTCAAGTGAGGAACATACAAAAGGGAAGCTGGACACGTGTGTTTCTTTTCTTCAGACATTTATGATTGAAGGGGCCCTGCCCGCCTGGCCTTTCTACAAGTAGCACACAGATGCCCAAGATCCCACCAGATCCTGCCACCCAAACTGCTGCCTACCTGAGTGCAACAAGTCCCTGCAGGCCTTACCATACCTTGAGGGGGGTGGGGGTGGGGATCCATGATCAGCGCCATAATGCATGCCTGCTCAGTCATGTCCGACTCTCTGCCGCCCCGTGGACTGTAGCCTGACAGGCTCTTCTGTCCATTGAATTTTCCAGGCAAGAATACTGCAGTGGGGTGCCATATCCTACCTACTCCAAGGGATCTTCCCAACCCAGGGATCGTACCCATGTCTTTTGCATCTCCTGCATTGACAGGTGGATTCTTTACCACTGGTGCCACCTGGGCAGCCATGATCAGCACCAGATATACAGAGATGGCCCTGGACCAAGGTTGGGGTCCAGGGAACACCGGGCTGGGAGTCCAGGCTCCACCTCTGCCCCACTTCACCTTTCACTGTGTCCTCCCCTGTCCAGGCCTCAGTCTCCTACATTTTCTCTCAGCTGTCCCGTTGCTGATGTTTCTGACGGGGGACAAAGCAGATAAAATTCTGGGGTTGACATTTGGCCTTTCATAGGCCCCAGGCCCTGGGAAACAAGCTAGGGGGGTGGTGTCCCAAGTGAACTCCCTGTGGTTCAGGACGCTAACCACACGGCTCCCACGTGCCCAGGCTGCTCCTCAAGGGCTGGAGGTGAGACCTCACACCGTCTCCACGGCCACCAGTGGGCCGAGGGTGAAGGGGCATCGGCGGTAGGTGCCTGCTGTGCAGCTGGCCTCTGGGCCACTGTCTCTCCACCCCCAGCCCTCTTGGCCCTCTGCTTCGACTTGCCCTCCCCACTGCTTGCTGCTGGCTTTCCCAAAGGGAAAGAGTCTTTTTGAAGGCCTCTCTCAACGTAAAATCTGGCCCCGTTGCTACTTAGAAGCTGCCCTCAGAAATGAGCTTAGCCGGAAAGACCAGGTGAGGCAGAGGAAAGGTGATCCTGGTCAGGACACAACCGGGGCAAAGGTCGGCCGCGACCGCGGGCGGCTGCAGAGGGCAGCGGGAGGGGCGCCTAAGGCCTTGAAGGCCAGGACGAGGAGCTGGGGCTTGTCCCAAGGACCTGGAGGCGGAGCGGGGTGGATTATTTCAGGCACAAATAACAGTATTGATAATTTTTCAATGCCTGGGAACCCATGAGCCAGCTTAGGAACGAACCTGTGGGGACATCTGAAGGCTGGTGTGCCCGTCTGGCGGCCCAGCCCCGCGCTGGCATTCCCCACAGTGGTGGCAGACCTTGTAACCCTCTGGTCGGCTCCATCAGCTCCCAGCTTCGACAGGCTGCCTTTCTCTCCCAGGTCACTTTCAGACTCGCCCTCTGGGGTACATGCTGCTCTGGGTCCCGTGCCATCCCTGCAGAGAAGCCTTCTGCTGGCGAGAGCTGCCTGTGCCCAGCGCGGGTGTGAGGCCCCGGTGCTACTGTGAACGCCTTCCCCGCGCCTCCGTGGGGCTGTGACGGCTGCGAGCCGTCCAGGGTGGCCGTGGGGGCAGGTGCTCCCCCACCCCCAGAAGCCGCATCCTGCCCTCCGGGGCTGTGGACGGGGCTGTGAACAGAGCTTCCCCGGGAGGGCAGATGGGCTTGGTGGGGAGTGAAGGGGCTGGGGGTGGGGAGCGGGTACAAGCTGGGGCAGAGGGCTCAATTTTCACAGACTAAGAGGGGATCTGAGGGTGGGCAGACAGCCTTCTAAATATGGCTTTGACCTTTGCCCCTGTCATGCTCACATCGGACCTGACCCAAGACACACTCCCCTCTCTCCTGGGAGAGCTTGTCTCACCCACGGGCAGGTGTCCACGTGCGCCCAGGTCCAGAGGGACCCAAGGGTCAGTGCGAGGACTGGGGAGCAAGGGCTCTGAGCAGGGGCCCGGCAGGGGCTGGGGGGCTTTTCTCAGGCCTCTCTGGCTGCAGGGAGCCAACCCCAGGGGCAGAGGGTGGAAGCCCCAGTAGACGACCGGCCTGGGAAGGAGTGGCTGGGGTGAGCGGCAGGGAGCTCACGGGGGAGAAGCAGAAGCAGGGAATCGTGTGTGCTCGGGGCAACCGGGCGGCGTCCAGGAGCGAAAGCACAGTCCAGAACGCCTCCCAGTCAGGCTGAGCACGTGGAAGCGTGGGGAGGAGCAGGGCGCCCCCAAGACGCCTGTCAGCCACTCTGGGGGTGTCATGGCAACAGGAAGTGGAGGGAGAAGCCCTGGCCGGTGATAGAAGGTACTGGAAGCCTGACACGGGAGGGAAGGTTGGGAGGCCAGGCTTGACATGTAGTACACAGGGTAGGGAGAGGAGGCGGGCGGAGCCAGGAGCTGGGAGAGGCTGCCAGGGGTCAGAGGTCGGAGGGCACAGGCACCCTGTGGAGGAGGAGTGGCCACCTGGGGCAAGTGCCACCAGAGGATCAGAAGGATTTGGCTGCACGGAGGTCATGGTGCCCTTTCCAGAAGGTCATGGGCGGCTGGAGAAGCCTGTGGAGAGGGGGGTGGGGGAAGGGCTGGGAAAGACGGCAGGAGCAGAGGAAAAGGGGCGGGAGGTGAGCAGGGCTAAAGAATGCAAGAGGTGGGGGTTCCCTGGCGGTCCAGTGGTTTGGACTCGGCGTTTTCACTCAGTGGGCCGGGTTCCCATCCCTAGTAGGGGAACCGAGATCCCACAAGTCTCGTGGGTGGGCCGAAATGAATGAAAGAGTGAACACTGAATACATAAGTGGTGCACATGCAGACACGTGTGCACTAGGTCCTGGCTGGCTGCGCTGTGTACACCTGTGTGTACACGTCTGTGTGCAGTGTGCTGCATCTTGCTCGTGCGTGTGCGTGTGTGCTCATGTGAGCAGGACACCGATGCAGGAAAGCCCTGTGGCGCCAGGACCTTCAGGCCCCTGGGGACGGCCGCCAGGCGTGGAGGGCAGCCCCCGGCCCCCAGCATGGACCTTCTTCCTGAGCGGCGTAGGGTTGGGCATGGGTGCCAATGAGAGCACGGGAGAGACAGAGGTCTGCTTTGATGGCTTCTGTTTCCAAGGTCATCTGCTGAGCGTGACAGGGGGTGCAGGGCGGGGCTGGAGAGGAGTTCACTGACCACACGGAGATCCTCCCTGACCTGAGGCCCAGCTGCCGCCAGCAAGCCTGGCCCGTGGCATCAGAGCGGAGGGCGTGGGGCAGGTGGCCTGGGCCTGGGAGCAAAGTTCGGGGTACGCACTGCACAGGGAGTCGGGGGCAGAGAGCTTCCTGGGGGAGGCTGGTGCCAAATGAGCTGGGCGCTAGTCACTGCTCACCAGCTGTGTGTAACTGCACCTGTCCGAGCGCCAGTCACTTACCTGTGAAATGAGTCAGGTAGATTTTTGGATCTCAAAAGGAAGGTGTTCCAGGGGGCAGGCTTGGCCGTGGCCAGTATGGGGAGTGGCCTGGATCAGGTAAGAGGCTGGGAACATCCCTCTCACCCCCGCCTCACCTGAGCCCTGCGCTTCCACCACTGGGCTGGACCGGGTCAAAGCCCACCTGGCCTCCAAGGGTCTGTATCCAGAATGAATAAGGAGCTCCTGCAGCCAATTAGGACTAACCCAGGAAGATGGGGGAGGGGTATGAATAGGCAATTCACAGGTTGGCCAGTAAACGTTTGCCTGATACTCAGCTCTAATAATTCTCCTAATGGCAAAACCCAAGGAGATGGAAAACAGCCTGTACCGACAAGGTCAGGAGTCAGGCCCTCACTCTCACGCGGTGGGCGGGCAGGCACCTGGGTAAGGCCCACCAAGCGGGGAAAACACTGGTGCTGTTGGGTCCAGCAGTACCTTTTGTGGGTATCTTACTCCAGATAAATACTGGCCCAAGTGCCAGGTTCCATGTACGATGCTCACTGTTATGGTTTTTGTTCACTTGCTTAATTCTTTACAGTTTTAGGAGAGAATTCAAGCTTAATTTTATAGGCAGACCTCAGAGATACTGCAAGCTCCGTTCCAGACACCATGATAAAGCAAGTATCGCAATAAAAGGACACACAAAAATATTTTGGCTTCCCCAGGCATGTGAACATTACATTCACACTACACCAAAGTTTACTAAGTGTGCAATAGTAATATGTCTAAAAAACCAAGGTTCGTTTCAGTTCAGTTGCTCGTGTCCGACTCTTTGCGACCCCATGGACTGTGGCACGCCAAGCTTCCCTGTCCATCACCAACTCCCGGAGCTTACTCAAACTCATGTCCGTTGAGTCAGTGATGCCATTCAGCCATCTCATCTCTGTCGTCCCCTTCTCCTCCCGCCTTCAATCTTTCCCAGCATCAGTCTTTTCCAATGAGTCAGCTCTTCGCATCAGTGGCCAAAGTATTGGAGTTTCAGCTTCAGCATCAGTCCTTCCAATGAATATTCAGGACTGATTTCCTTTAGGATTGACTGGTTGGATCTCCTTGCAGTCCAAGGGACTCTCAAGAGTCTTCTCCAACGCCACAGTTCAAAAGTCTCAGTTCTTCGGTGCTCAGCTTTCTTCATAGTCCAACTCTCACATCCATACATGAGCATTGGAAAAACCATAGCTTTGACTAGATAGACCTTTGTCTGTAAAAGAATGTCTCTGCTTTTTAATATGCTGTCTAGGTTGATCATAGCTTTTCTTCCAAAGAGCAAGCATCTTTTAATTTCATGGCTGCAATCACCATCTGCAATGATTTTGGAGCCCCAAAAAATAAAGTCTGACACTGTTTCCACTGTTTCCCCATCTATTTGCCATGAAGTGATGGGATCAGATGCCATGATCTTAGTTTTCTGAATGTTGAGCTTTAAGCCAGCTTTTTCACTCTGCTCTTTCACTTTCATCAAGAGGCCATTTAGTTCCTCTTCAATTTTTGCCATAAGGGTGGTGTCATCTGCATATCTGAGGTTATTGATATTTCTCCTGGCAATCTTGATTCCAGCTTGTGCTTCAGCCAGCCTGGCATTTCTTATGATGTACTCTGCATATAAGTTAAATAAGCAGGGTGACAATATACAGCCTTGACGTACTCCCTTTCCTGTTTGGAACCAGTCCATTGTTCCATGTCTGGTTTGACCTATTGCTTCTTGACCTGCATACAGATTTCTCAGGAGGCAAATAAGGTGGCCTGGTATCCCCATCTCTTTAAGAAAAGCACGGTACATACCTTAATTAAAAACTACTTTATTGTGGGGCTTCCCTGGTGGTCTAGTGGCTGAGACCCCGTGCTCCCGAGGTAGGGGCTGAGAGTCGATCCCTGGTGGGGGAACTAGATCCCACGTGCTGCAACTAAGAGTTTGCGTGGCGCAGCTGAAGATCCCTTGGGCTGCAGCTAAGACCTGATACCCTCAAAGAAGCACATCAACTTATTAAAAACAATACTTCATTGCTAAAAATGCCAAGTATTATCTTGGCTTCAGTGAGATGTAGTGGGAGCATAACTGATGACAGAAATCAGAAAAATATAAATGAGAAAGTTGGAAATATTGTGAGAATTACCGGAATGTGATATGGAGACACGAAGTGAGGAAGTGCAGTTGGGAAAGCCGGAGGATAGCCACCAGCCTTCAGTCTGAGAAAAGCGTAGATCTGTGAAGCACTGGGAAGTGAAGTGCAGTAAAGTGAGGTCTGCCTTGGAAGACAATGCGGGTCAACTACCAAGTATACAATCACTGCTGTGGGGTTTTTCTCGGAATTTTTTTAAAATTATGAAAATGTGATACTGCTGTGTTTTTAATAAAAAACTGGAAATGTCCTAGGTGGCCATCTGAAGGGGCGCACAAAATAATCGTGATGCCTTTTCCCAGCTGGAAGGCTTGCATCCTCCCCCACCCCCGGGGCCCTGCTGGCTCTCAGAGAGGACCTTGTGTAGGCCTGCAGCCTAGGGCGCCTCTCCCTCACACCCCCCACGCCCCCACCCTCTGTGAGGCACTCTTGATAGCTTCTCTCAGTCCATGGGGGAATCCCTGAAGACAGCCATGCCTGAGGACTCCGGCTCTCTCATTAAGTGAGCCAGCTGGATTTTTATTTTTTAATTTACTATTTAATTACATAAACATTTTATCTAATATTTATATTAAAATATAAATCTCTTACTTAGTATTTTATTTAATATTTAAATCATCTAGTTTTAGGATTAGGCCAATTGGAGACAGGGCTTTGTCACTTGAAAAAGCCCTGACTCGAGGGTATTTGCTCAGGACAGTCCCTGTCATCTCAGTGCAATTGTAACAGTGCCCCCTTGTATTAAAAAGCAGAGCCATCACTTTGCTAACAAAGGTCCGTATAGTCAAAGCTACGGTTTTTCCAGTAGTCATGTACGGATGTGAGAGTTGGACTATACAGAAAGCTGAGTGCCGAAGAACTGATGCTTTTGAACTGTGGTGTTGAAAAAGACTCTTGAGAGTCCCTTGGACTGCAAGGAGATCCAACCAGTCCATCCTAAAGGATCAGTCCTGAATATTCATTGGAAGGACTGATGCTGAAGCTGAAGTTCTAATACTTTGGCCACTTGATGTGAAGAGCCAGCTCATTGGAAAAGACCTTGATGCTGGGAAAGGTTGAAGGCAGGAGGAGGAGACGACAGAGGATGAGATGGTTGGATGGCATCACCGACTCAATGGACATGAGTTTGAGTGAACTCCGGGAGATGGTGAAGGACAGGGAGGCCTGATGTGCTGCAGTCCATGGGGTCCTAAAGAATCGGACACACTGAACAACCACACCCTCAACAGGTCCTTGTTTAATTTTTTTTTCCCGTCTCAGCTTGCAGGATCTAGGTCCCTGATCACGGATTCAACCTGGGCCCCCTACAGTGGAAGGGCGGAGTCCTAACCACTGGACAGCCAGGGAGGTTCCTGCCTGGCTCCAGTTCAGGACGGAAATCTACAGCTGCCCTGTGACTCATGCTCATCCCAAGTATTAATGTCAAGCAACCACAGCCTCCAGTAAAGAACCTGAGTCTCCCCATCTGTCAGCGGGGATCAGAGAGCTGTCCTTGAGAACTTACGGCGTTCTCGCAGGACTCCGCTGTGCTGGGCACGGAGCTGCTCTCAATAACTGAGCTCTTAGGATTAATTTTCAACATTTCAGCATAAAAATGTTAAAAGGAAAAGCATACACACATGTTTTGGTTTGGGGTCACGCTCTGTGGCAAGCGGGATCTTCGTTCCCTGACCAGGGATCAAATGCCCCTGGCACTGGGAACACAGAGTCTTAACCCCTGGACCCCCAGGAAAGTCCCTCGTGATGTTTGAAAAATACTGGAAGCCACACAATGATGTGTGGGTTGCGGGGCCTCCTGGAGAGAAAGTCAGGGAGGAGGAGGAAAGGATGTTGATTCCCTGCACCTTCTCTGTGGTTTGAGTCATTCACATATTCAAATATTATTTGTGTAATTAAGGCAAGTTTTTAAAGAGGCAGGTCCTGTGGGCGAACTGCTGCCTCATGGATCTGCCCGGTGAGGAAGGCTGCACCGTCAGCCTGCTCTCTGGGTAGGGAGCCGAGTTCAGAGAAGAGACCCGACTGCCCACAGGGTCGGAGCCAAGAGGCCTCATCCTGGTCTGGGAAGGGAAGGCTCTGCTTTCGTGAACCTCCAAGCCTTGGTGAAGGCTGACATAAGTTCAGCTAGAAATCTCTGCCACTCACAGGATAGCAGGGGCCTCGGATGCAGGTGGAGGTGGTGGGAGCCCCTTCATCCCTGGCCAGGGAACTTGGATGGTCAGCCAGCCCTTCTGAGCAGCTTAACTGCGTAATTAAACTGACAAGCCCCTGGAGCCTGCTCTTGAGGACCAGAGGTGAGTGGGCAGGAGAGGCTTCCTGGAGGAGGCCACCTGAGAAGAAGAGGAGTCACCAGCACCCGTCACATCACCCCCAGGACTCTGCGTGCAAACACCCTGCCCCGCTCCTCGCCACTCCGTCCCCCCTCCAGGGCCAGGCTGCCCCGGACCCTCCAGGCTGCAGTTCCGCCTCAGCCTCAGCCTCCTTCCTGCCGAGGGGACCCTGTCAAAACAAGTCAACTCACCCCTTCTCCTGGGAGCCTTTCCTGCTCAAAGGTGCCGCCCACCTGCGTGGAAAACCCCTGCTCGGCCTCAAGGCCAGCTGTTCAGTCGCTCAGTGGAGGCTGACTCTTCGTGACCCCATGGACTGCAGCACGCCGGGCTTCCCTGAACTTCACCATCTCCCAGAGCTTGCTCAAACTCATGTCCACTGAGTCAGTGATGCCATCCAACCAACTCAGTCCACAAGGCCGAACCCCTTCATATTCCAGGAGAACCTTGGCCTTCAGGCCCCAGAAGCCGGAAGAGCCTCACTTCAGGGGTCACCTGGCTGAAGGAGCGGCCCTGCCCGTCCGGCCGCATCACGTACGGCCTCCTGCAGTCTCAGGGGTTTCTCCTCCGTCGGCTCAGAGCGTGGGGCCTGCCTGTCCCAGGGCGGGGGTAGCAGGTGTCCCGTAAATTCAGGTGACTAAGTGCAGAAGGAGTGGATCAGGGTGGGGCTGGGGCTGGCTAGGAAGTGAGGGAGCAGGCTGGGTGGGAGCCCGGTCAGGCCCAGTCACCCCATGGGAGGGCAGGCCTGCCCCTGGAGGGGCTGATTCACCCCTGCTGCACCAGGGAGCCCTGGGCACGAGGGGACCCAGCCGGGGCCCAGCCCAGGTTCCAACTGGCAGGAGCCCATAGAACTCGGACCTGGCTCCTCTGGGGGAGGCCAGCTGGCAGAGCAGGACTCACATGGAGGACGGGTTTGCTGTCTCCAGGAGCCTCCCAGCACAGAGGCGCTGGACACCTGCCTGGCTATGCCTTTGAGCCCATGCTGACCCCTGAGGCCAGGTGAACACCCGGAGGGGCTCCCACCAGACCTCAGCCACTCTGGGGGAAGAGGGCAGCACTCCAGGTGGGCCGCACCGTGGGCAGCCCCCCCTTTGTGGCCCTCGGGCTTTGTTTTCCACGGCCCCTTGGGTAAATAGTCGTGGCCTGCAGTGCAGTGGGTCAGCAGGGGAAACGCAGGCCTGGCCCTGGCTATTCCGCTCAGCCAGCCGTGCACAGGAGCCTCCGCTTCTCAAGACCCTAGACGGTCGGGGTCTGGATGCCCACGTCCTCACTATTACTTTCTCGGGGGACACCAGAGGAAACGGGTGCGGGGAGGCGGAGCCATTGGGCAGGGGGGCGTGAGCGTCAACTAGGTTTACAGGACTCAGCGGGTCCAGGGCTTGGGGAGGGGGTCCCCTTATCGGATGCCGCTGTGCAGCCCCAGGGAGGCGGCGGAGGAGGGCTGGGGGCGACGCCCTGACTCAGTTTCCCCGTCCGCTCCGTCCGGGACTCTGCGTCCGGTCCCACCGCCCGGCGCGGGCCGACACCGCCACCTGGCGGCCCCGCGCGTTAGCGCAGCCCGCGGGCCGTCACCCGGCCCCGCGAGGGAGCCGGGCGCCTTGGTCACCGCGCCAGGGTCCACGTGCACCGCGCCGGGGTCCACGAACAGACTCCCACCCCGCCCTCCACTCGCCGTGCGGCCGCCACCGACCCCTTCCCATTCTGGGTCTGTCTCCGCCGTGACAGTCGTGCCCATCTTACGCCTGTGGCCACTCGGGCGCCCCCTCGGGGCCCGCGAACCCCGCTTTCCTTCCGCGCGCGGTCACCCAGGGTGAGCGGCACCCCCTTTTCCTAGTGCGAGAGGCCACTGCCCCGGGAGGCCACTGCGAAATGCGGGGGCTTGGCGGGGGGCGAAGTGGGGCCCCTCCCTGCGTTACCCCGTCCAGGCACCTCCCCTCCTGGGGTGCCCCGCTCCGGGCGGCCTCGGACCCCAGCAGGGGGCAGGGTGGGGAGGGCAGCAGGGCCTATCGCCCACGGAGGCCCCGGTGCCCCGCCCTGCCCCTGCTGCTGCTGCTGCTGAGTCGCTTCAGTCGTGTCCGACTCTGTGCGACCCCACAGAGGGCAACCCACCAGGCTCCCCCGTCCCTGGGATTCTCCAGGCAAGAACACTGGAGCGGCCGCCATTTCCTTCTCCAATGCATGAAAGTGAAAAGTGAAAGTGAAGTTGCTCAGTCGCATCCGACTCGCCCAGTGACCCCATGGACTGCAGCCCACCAGGCTCCTCCGCCCATGGGATTTGCCAGGCAAGAGGCCTGGAGTGGGGTGCCATTGCCTTCTCCACCACCCTGCCCTAATCCTCTGCAAAGGCCTCCTCTCCCCCTCAGGGAACAGAGCTTCCCGCCAGCTGTTGCCTCACCCGGAATGCAGTCCACCCAGCTGGGCCTGCCTGGGCAAGCGGTCTAACTGCCCTCTCCAGGGGAGAGTTCATCCTACCTCGGGCCCATTTTACAGATGCTGGCACCGAGATCAGAGTGTCTGCAGAAGCGGGCCACAAGGTGCCCTCCTGGGAGGAGAGCTGGCAGGAAACAACGGTTGGTTGTGACCCACTTCTGTGCCACCCACCCCCTGGCACCGTGTCCCAAGCCTGTCTCTCTGCTCCCACTCCAGGGGGACAATGGACAGCACATGCCTGGCAGAGCCCACTGAGGGTCTACTGCGGTCTGGATGGGAGGCTCAGGGATCCCCCCGGGGACCACCTCTCACTCTGCCACTGCTTCTCCAATGGGGAGCTGAGGCTCTGCAGAGGCAGGGAGGGCATTGCCACGTGGCACTAAGGGCCTGAGCTTTCCCGATGACCCCTATGCAGGGAGCATGGAACTGGGCTGCGAGGAGACAGGTCAGTAAGGCCTGGGAGGGACTTCTGTCCAAGGACAGGGAGGACTGGGCAAACTGACCAACTCCAAGAGCAGTGAACAGGAAGGGGGGAGGAGTGGTGGACGGGTGGGTGAGCTGCCATTAGTTTGCCAATAAGCTCTGAGAGACCAGAGAGACTTCCACAGATGGATCGGTCATCTACTGCTGTGTAACAAACAACCCCACATTGGTGGCTTGAAACAGTGATTGCTTATTTCTCACCAGCCTCTGGGTTGACTGGACAGTTCTTCATATTTTGCTGGCTGAGATCATTTATACAGCTGCAATTAGCTGGGGGCTCAAAGGGGGTGAAATGTCCAAGGTGGCTTTACCCACACAGCTGCAGTTGATGTTAGCTGTCAACTTGGCAGTCAAATTAATAAATATTTTTAAAATAATTAAGTGTACAGAAGGATATTGCATAGGTTATATGCAAATACTGTGTCACTTATTATTTATTTTTTGCTGCAGCACATGGCCTGTGGAATCTTAGTTTCCTGACCAGAGACTGAACCTGGGCTCAGGCAATGAAAGCCCCAAGTTCTAACCACTGGACCACCAGGAATCCCCCTATGCCATCTTGTACCAGGATCTTGAGCACCCTTGGATATTGGTATTTGCAGAGGTCCTGGCACCAGCCCCTGTGCTTTATCCTCCTCTACTTGGCCTCTACACAGGGCTAACTTGGGCTTCTTCAGACCATGGCAGCTATGTTCCACTAAGACAAGCTTTAGTATGCAAAAGCTCATCAAACCTCTACTTCCATCACGTTTGCTAGTATTTCATTGGCCAGGATAAGTGACATGACCAAGCCCAGAGTCAGTGTGGAACGCGACTTCCCCAGGATATGAATACCAGGAAGCATGAGCCACTGTGGGCCACCAACTGTACAGCTTACTGAAGTGGGAAAGGAAGGCAGACAGACAAGAGACAGGAGAGCTTCGGGGGTCAGAATAACCGAGGAGGCCTCCTGAAGGAGGACGGGCTTGGCTAAAGAGCGCTGGGAGCTCTGTTCTCCACCCTCAACCCCATCCCACCCCCACCCCGCTCCACCCTGGGGCCCATGGAGGCTGGAGGATAACCATCCAGTGAGTAAAGATACAAACTGGGAAAACACCGGGAGATGCATGCTCTGTGGACAATGAAAATAGGTTGATGTAACAGGGTTATCGGATGTGGGGGTGGGGCAGCTGCTTTAGATAAGGTGGTCAGAGAAGGCTTCTCAGAAGAGGTGACATTTGGGCTGAGTTCAGACCAACAAAAGGAGCCAGGCCTGGGGAGTGCAGGGGAAACGAATCACAGGCTAAAGCACCGGCCCTGAGAGGGGAATGAGCTTGACACGTTTGAGGGTTAGCGGGCAGATCAGGGTGGCAGGAGAGGGGTGGGCAAGGGGGCAGGGTGGGTAGGGTCGGACCGTGTTGAGTCTTCTGTGCGCTAGGCTGTGCTCAGCCGCTCAGTTGTATCCAACTGTTTGTGACCCCCTGGACTGTAGCCCGCCAGGTTCCTCTGTCCATGGGATTCTCCAGGCAAGAATACTAGAGTGGGTTCCATTTCCTTCTCCAGGGGATCTTTCCGACCCAGGGATCTAATCCATGTCTCCTACCTCTCTTGCATTGGCAAGCAGATTCTTTACCACGAATTGCCTGGGAAGCCCCTGTTGACTCTTGAAGGCCTGGACACTGAGGCTGCATTTTCTCCAAGTGCAGCCCAGTGTCTCCCAAGGAAGAGTATGACCCAACCCAACTCGGTGCTCAGTGTCTCCACGTAGGTGCTCAGGGTTATCTACTGAGCAGCTACTGTATGCCAGGCACTGTTCCAGGCACTTGGGACTCATTGGTGATCAAAACAGAGAACCATCCCTGCCCTTGTGGAGTGTGATTTGATTTGGGATTTAAAAAAAAATCACTGCTGGAACTTCCCTAGCAGTTCAGTCCTTATGATCCACACTTCCAATGCAGAGGGGTTTGATACCTGATCAGGGAATTAAGATCCCACAAGCCACGAAGTGCAGCCAAAAGGTAAAAAAAAAATTAAAGTCACCACTGAAATGGAACAAAAGGAGGTGGCTGAGCGTGAGGAGAAAAAATTAAGGAGGTGGAACTGTCAGATCTAGGAAGCAGAGGGTGAAGGGTAAGGAGATAAATTCAAGAATGAGCTTGGGAGATCATCTTCATGATCTTGGGTTAGACAAAGATATCTTAGCTTTTTTTCCTATAAAACAAATAAAAAGATTTTGATAAACTGGTGGCTGTTGTTCATTGCTGTTGTTCAGTCACTCAGTCGTGTCTGACTCTTTCGACCCCATGGACTGCAGCACGCCAGGCTTCCCTGTCCTTCACCATCTCCCGGAGCTTGCTCAAACTCATGGCCATTGAGTCAGTGATGCCATCCAGCCACCTCATCCTCTGTCATCCCCTTCTCCTCCTGCTCTCAATCTTTCCCAGCATCAGGGTCTTTTCCAGGCTCTTCACATCAGATGGCCCAAGTATTGGAGCTTCAGCTTCAGCATCAGTCCTTCTAGTGAATATTCAGGATCGATTTCCTTTATGACTGCTGTCCAAGGGACTCTCAAGAATCTTCTTCGGCACTACAGTTCGAAAGCATCAATTCTTTGGTGCTCAGCCTTCTTTATGGTCCAGCTCTGACTACTGGAAAAACCAACTTTGACTATACTGTCGGGAAAGTGATGTCTCTGCTTTTTAATATGCTGTCTAGGTTTGTCATAGCTTTTCTTCCAAGGAGCAACTGTCTTTTAATTTCATGGCTGCAGTCACCGTCCACAACGATTTTGGAGCCCAAGAAAATGAAATCTGTCCTGCTTCCATTTTTCCCCATCTATTTGCCATGAAGTGATGGGACCAGATGCGATTTGATCTTAGTTTTTTGAATGTTGAGCTTTAAGTCAACTTTTTCACTCTCCTCTTTCACCCTTCCCTGGAGAAGGACATGGCAACCTATGCCAGTATTCTTGCCTGGAGAATTCCATGGACAGAGGAGCCTGGCAGATATAGTCAGGGGGTCGCAGAGAGCCAGACACAAGAGAGCCCCTGTCACTCACCCCTCGGCCTCCCTCATCAAGAGCCTCTTTAGCGCCCCTTCCCCTTCTGCCATGAGAGTGGCATCATCTGCATATCTGAGGTTGTTGATGTTCCTCCTGATAATCTTCATTCCAGCTGGAAATCAAGAAAATGAAAGAGATGCACCATGTCAGCTGTTGACAAGGAAGTGGAGTAGCTGGAACTCTCACATGCTGGGAGTCGGGTGCAGCCACTTTGGAAACCTTTGGCAGTTTCTGGATGACCCAGTAATGTCACTCCCAGGTATATATCCAAGAGAAATGAAAATATATGTTCCCACAAAGACTTGTACGTTCACAGCAGCATTGTTCATCACAGTCCAAAGATGCGAGCATATGTCCACATGCCATTAACTGGTGAATAGATTAATAAATTGTGGTCTGTCCACATAATGGGAAATTATTCACCAATAAAAAGGAACAAACTCTGGGCTTTCCTGGCGGCTCAGGGGTGAAGAATCCACCTGCCAATGCAGGAGACAGGACTTCAATCCATGATCCAGGAAGATGCCACCTGCTGCAGAGTAACTAATCTGGTGCACCTCAGTTATTACGCCTGCACTCCAGAGCCCAGGAGTCGCGACTACGGAGCCACAGGCAGCGTCTACTGAACGCCGCTCCCTAGAGCCGGTGCTCCCGCAGGGAGAAGCCCGCTCTCCGCAAGCAGAGAAAAAGGGCCTTGCAGCAACGAAGACCTAGCACAGCCAAAGATAAATAATTATTTAATTTTAAAAACGGAAAAAGGAACAAAGTCTGATACACGCCACAACAAGGAGGAACCTCAAAAATACGATGCTTAGTAAAAGAAATCAAACACTCCAGCGGCACACTTCAAGCTGTGTTAGGAGGATAGATCTTATCACAATAAAATACAGCTTAAAAGAAAGAAACTCTTAGAAGGAATCACTAAACAACTTGGGGCTTCCCTAGTGGCTTAGATGATAAAGAATCCACCTGCAGTGTGGGAGACCTGGGTTTGATCCCTGGATTGGGAAGATCCCCTGGAGGAGGGCATGGGAACCCAATCCAGTATTCTTGCCTGGAGAGTCCTCATGGATGGAGGCGCCTGGCAGGTTACAGTCCATGAGGTCGAAAAGAGTCAGACACAACTGAGTGACTAAGCACACCACACACACACACAAAGAAACCAAACACAAAAGAGCACCTACTGTAGGTTCCGTTTTGGCAGAGTGTACAGAGAAAGCCAGTGTATAGGCAGCAGGTCAGTGCTTGCTGAGGTGGAAGCAGGGATTAACTGAAAAGAGGTGCTGGGAACGTGGGTGGGGAGGGGTTGGAATAACCTGGAACTAGACTGTAGTGGTGGCTGCACAATTCTATAAACGTATTGGAGATCCCTGAGTTGTGCCCTTCCAATTCGGGAAGTTTCATGGCACAAAAGCGATACATCAACAAAGCTCTTAGAAGAAGGAGAAAGAAACCAGGGCCAGGCCTTCAGGGTGGGTGGGGCTCGGCTGAGGGCGCAGCCTGCTGGGGTCGGCCCCAGCCTTCCCGGTTTCAGATCCCAGACCCGCGGGGGCCTGTGCAGGGTCGAGGTGCCCTGGGTGCCACGCTTGCCCCTTAGGCCAGGAACCCCAGTCGGGTAGGAGCCCAGATGAGGAGGGATCCCTTCTAAGCTGTTGACAGAAAACCCTCCATGAGCGAATGAGGCCTGCTGTGAATGATCAAGGCTCCAAACCAGCAGACATCATCCCCCAAGCCTGAATCTTTCTAACCTGGGGAAATCAGTTTCCTCCCAGTAACAAGCTCCAGCCCCAGGGGAGGCCCTGCCCAGCTGCACCGGTGAAGCAGCAATTAGGGAGGCTTCTCTGTTGGGGTGGGGGCCTGCTTCTCAGTTAGGAGTGTGGGGCGGAGGAGGGGGGAGTAGCCACCGGACAGACACAGGTCACCTTCCAGAGCGGTGAGAGGTGGAGAATGGAGTAAATGCATAAAACCGAAGTCTTGTTACTGAAGCGCCCCCATGTTAAAGGGACAGAGCACAACTCCCCCCGGCACTTGGTTTCGTGAACCAGGGGATTCCGTGCCAGCAGCCGGCTCTGAGCCCACTGGCCTCCACAGCTAAGGGGCTGCTGACGGGCGAGCTGGGGTTCCATCTGCCACCGTGGGGTCAGCAAGGGTGGCATCTGCGGCTGCCTGCCAGGCCCCCATGCTGGCAACGTGCACGCCAGCCTCTCACCCCAGGGCCCTGCCCTCATCTGTTCTCTCTGAGTCACAGAGCAGCGTGGGAGGGAGACAAGCAGAGCCAGGAGCCCTGTGCCCACTTGACAGAAGGCAGCACTGATGCCAGGAGAGCCTGGGGGCCAGGAGGAGAGGCGGCTCGGTGCTGAGGGTCCCGCCGGAGGACTGTGGCGCCAGCCGCTCGTGGTCCTGTGGGTTGGATCTGGTTTCCAGCCCCCTGGCCATCGCCAGGCAGTAGCTTGGGTATTTTGGGGTGGGGGGGAGCGCGGCTTCTGCCATGTGTCCCCCAGGATGAGGAGGGCTCAGGGAGGGATGCAGCTGCACCCAGGGTCCCTGGGGTCTGGGATGCTCTGGGGATGTCAGCGCCACCACTCCGGGAGTAGGGGTTGTTTATCCCGCTAGGCCGAGTCACTGCAACCTTCCATCTGTCTGACACCTGGGGACCTGGGATGGGGGGACAGGGGAGCAGGCAGGTGCTTCTAGAACAGATGCTGGGTGGGCTCAGGGGCTTTGGGACACGTCAGCAAAGGCTGAGCGGCGGGGGGCTCCTGCCCTCTTCCTTTCAGCTGGAAAGGAGGGACTGTGATCTTTTAGGGATCTGAGTGAGATTTCCTCACTCAGGGCTTAAGCTATTCCAAAAACATTTGGGGCCCCTACACTCCCATGCGGTGTCAAGTCACAGACCCCAGAGCCTGCTCTGCACCCAGACCTGGTGGCTCCTGTGAAGTCTCCTTAGAGAAGACACCCTGGGAGAGGAAGGAGAGCCCTGGCCTGAGCCAGACAGACCCAGCGGGAGACCCAAAATGCCAGTGTGTGCAGCGTTCAGTCGCTCAGTCGTGTCTGACTCTTTGTGACCCCATGGATTGCAGCCCACCAGCTTCCCCTGTCCATGGGATTCTCCAGGCAAGAACACTGGAGTGGGTTGCCATGCCCTCCTCTAGGGGATCTTCCCAACCCAGGGATTGGCAGGCTGGTTCTTTACCCGCTGAGTCAGGGGCTTTCACTAGATGGAAGTTTAGTTTTCTCTCATACTGCAGATGGTTAGAGGTGGTCAGGGCAGCATCAGGAGCCTGGGCTCCTTCTATACATGGCTCTGCCATGCAGTTTTTATGTGAAAAAACTGTAGCCCGAGATGGCTGCTGAAGCTCCTGCCATTATATCTGCATTACAGGCAGCAGGAAAGAAACAGGCGAACAGGATGTGCCTCGTCCTTTAAAGACTTTCTGAAATGAAACACTATTTACATCTAGGCCGAAACTATATGGCCACACCACACCCAGGTGTAAGAGGGGCTGGGAATTCATTCCAGGCAGCAAATACCCAGACAGACCTTCAGAGGTTTGATATCCTTGGACAGTGGAGGTGGCAGGGTGGGGACAGGAACCTGAGGGGCCGAGAGAAGTCTCTGCCCCAACCTCTGACAAGCTGTGTGCCCTTGGGCAAGCCCCTTCACCTCTCTGAGCTCCTGACTGACTCTGTGAAGCAGGGCTGTAGGAAGAGTGTCTCCAAGGCCCTTCCCTGCTCTGACGTCTCAAGGACCTGCAGCAGGGAGCCCAGGGAGGCGGAGACCAAGGGTACAGCAGCTCCTTTTAAAAAGCGCCTGTTCCACAATGCGCAGATCTGCAGCAGCTTGAAACCTGGCTATTGATTTTCAAACTGCCAACCGATTAACACAGCCTGGGAGACCCTTTTGGGGAGGGGGGCAAGGAAGGCCCCCACGGTCTTCCTGAGACAGGAGGGATCTGAGGGGGCGGAAGTCGGCTGGGCTGTCCTCTCTTAGGGCTGTGGAGGCGGCAGGGGAAGAGAGGACCAAAGCTGGGTTGGGTGCCTTTGGGGAGGGACTCGGGGGCTGGTGAGGAGGGGCAGCGGGGAGGGGGAGGTCACCCCCCAGAGCTGGGATGACTCTCTGGGGGTGGGACAGGGAGGAAAGAAATCTTGGGTTGTTTTCCTCTCAAGCCTTTCTGCTTCTTTTTTCTTTAATATTTACTTGCATTTATTTATGTGTTTGGCAGCGCTGGGGATCTTTTCTTAGTTGTGGTGTGTGAGATCTAGTTCCCTGGCCAGGCGTCAAACCCCAGCCCCCTGCTCAGTGTGCTTAGCCACTAGACCACCAGGGAAGGCCCCCTAGAGCTCCCTTTTCTCCTAACGTCGTCCCTTGTATGACCGTGATAACAAATATCAAAGAGACCTAGAGATGTCCCGGGTGGTCCAGTGGTTAGGACGGACTTTACACTCACTGCCCAGGACCTGGGTTCAATCCCTTGTCAGGGAACTAAGATCCTGTAAGCCATGCAGTGCAGCCAAAAAATGAATAAGGAGCTCTTCAAAAAACTGAAGAGTCACCTGACCTGCTGGAGGCGGGGAGCCGGGGCCTCGGGACACCCCACTTGCTGTGCTCCAGCCCTTATGGGGCTGGCAGGAAGGGGCAGGCCCCGGGGAACTGCAGGGGGTCTGCCGTGAGCCAGGCCTTGGGGGTGGCCAAAGGGTGATTCCTGGCAGCCAGGCCCTGGGAGCAGCCCCCCCTCCCTTCCCGTCCCTTGACCCCCGCCTCTGTGGGGAGGCCCCGGCGGTCAGGGAGCCGGGCAGCCTGGGCCCGTCACGCAGCAGATTTCCTAGTCCTCGTCCAGGCCTGAGAGAGGCCCGGGGTGCCTGGACTTCCTATGAGATGGGCTGAGGGGTTAGGAGGGGAAGAAGCACATTCTCCCATCTCAAGGTGGGGGCTCAAGCTGTTTGATACAAAAGACACATGGCCCGGTGAGCAACAGCAGGGTTTCAGGGCCCGGGTCCTCCACGCAGCAGCTGCGTGAGCCCCGCGCAGCCACACCGCCTCCGAGCCTCGCTTCTCCCATCCGCGGACTCGGGCGTCAGCGAGAGGCTCCCGCGCGGCGCTCAGGGCGGCCGGGGCCGGCCGGGCGCTCCCGCCGCTCACTCCGGCGCGTCCGCCTCCGCCAGCCCTGGACGGGGGCCGCCGGGCTCCTCTGTCCATGGCATTCTCCAGCCAAGAACACTGGAGTGGGGTGCCGTGCCCCCCGACTGGGGAATCTTCCCGACCCAGGCATCGCCCCGGGGCTCCCGCACGAGTGAAAGCTCACGGGATGAGCGAGCGATGGTGGCGGGAGCACAGGGCACGCCGCAGCCTCCGGGCAGCCCGGGCACGCCGGGCAGAGCCCGCAGGCCCCGTGGCGCGGAGGCTCGTTTGAAAGGCAGGCAGAGGCCAGTCTGCTGCCGCCGTGTCCCCACCTGGACTCTGAGGGCGGCGGGACTGGCAGAGGGCTTCTGGGGTCCCCGACTCCTCAGGCCGCCGCCGCCGTGGAGAGGTGGCCTCCGCGGGGCCGGAGTGAACGGGGCCCCTCGGCCACCCGCCGCCCGACCCGCACCCCGGGGCCGGGGCCGGCTCTGCGCTCTCGGAGCCCTGGGCCAGGGGCAGAGCCGCTCTCTTGAAACCTGAACCCCTCTCTCCACGGGTCCCTGCTGTGGACAGTGTCCTTCTCCGGGCAGGAAGCTCCCTCCAGCAGTTCCCCCCTCCTCCCAGGGCAAGAGCTGGAGTCCATTCCTGCACCTGTCAGCCTGACTGACCTGCGTCTCGGCAGGGGCCCAAGAGGCCCCCTGCGCGCATGCTCAGTCGTGTGCGGCTCTCTGTGGCCCCGTGGACTGGAGCCCGCCAGGCTCCTCTGTCCATGGGATTCTCCAGGCAAGAATACTGGAGTGGGTTGCCATCTCCTTCTCCAGGGGATCTTCCCGACCCAGGGATCGAACCCAGGTCTCCCACGTTGCAGGCAGACGCTTCACCCTCTGCGCCACCAGGGAAGCCCGCACTGGCCTTCCTTTAAATCAGCCCTGCCACTTCCAGGCAGTGTGGCTTCAGGCAAGTCACTTAACCTCGCAGAGCCCACTTCCTCAGTAAACTGGGGACAACGTGGGATTCTCGTGAGGCTACGAACAGCGCCTGTTGATCTGTGCTTCTGTCCTTCAGACAGAAACGGCCCTTGGCGCTGTGTCCTCGGCTCCCAGAGCAGGCGATGCAGGCCCCCGCCCTCGGGGGTGCCCGCTTCAGTGGGGCATAGGTGATGGGGCCCACCGCTCTGGCTGATGAATTAATTCCAACTGAGGAGGAATGGGAGGGACTGTCTGAGGACGGACAGACGGGGAGGAAGGCAGAGCCTTGCCGGCTGGGGCCCCGGCAAGGGCAGAGGCCTGAGGTGTGAGTCTCAGAGCTCCAGCGCGCAGGCCAGTGGGGGAGGCGGGGGCAGCCTGGGCAGCCTGGAAGGTGCACCAGAGGGGCTGAGCTTCGGGGAGGGGCTGGCCCAGGCAGGGGGGAGGTTGACCGCCCGACCCGCACCCCGGGGCCGGGGCCGGCTCTGCGCTCTCGGAGCCCTGGGCCAGGGGCAGAGCCGCTCTCTTGAAACCTGAACCCCTCTCTCCACGGGTCCCTGCTGTGGACAGTGTCCTTCTCCGGGCAGGAAGCTCCCTCCAGCAGTTCCCCCCTCCTCCCAGGGCAAGAGCTGGAGTCCATTCCTGCACCTGTCAGCCTGACTGACCTGCGTCTCGGCAGGGGCCCAAGAGGCCCCCTGCGCGCATGCTCAGTCGTGTGCGGCTCTCTGTGGCCCCGTGGACTGGAGCCCGCCAGGCTCCTCTGTCCATGGGATTCTCCAGGCAAGAATACTGGAGTGGGTTGCCATCTCCTTCTCCAGGGGATCTTCCCGACCCAGGGATCGAACCCAGGTCTCCCACGTTGCAGGCAGACGCTTCACCCTCTGCGCCACCAGGGAAGCCCGCACTGGCCTTCCTTTAAATCAGCCCTGCCACTTCCAGGCAGTGTGGCTTCAGGCAAGTCACTTAACCTCGCAGAGCCCACTTCCTCAGTAAACTGGGGACAACGTGGGATTCTCGTGAGGCTACGAACAGCGCCTGTTGATCTGTGCTTCTGTCCTTCAGACAGAAACGGCCCTTGGCGCTGTGTCCTCGGCTCCCAGAGCAGGCGATGCAGGCCCCCGCCCTCGGGGGTGCCCGCTTCAGTGGGGCATAGGTGATGGGGCCCACCGCTCTGGCTGATGAATTAATTCCAACTGAGGAGGAATGGGAGGGACTGTCTGAGGACGGACAGACGGGGAGGAAGGCAGAGCCTTGCCGGCTGGGGCCCCGGCAAGGGCAGAGGCCTGAGGTGTGAGTCTCAGAGCTCCAGCGCGCAGGCCAGTGGGGGAGGCGGGGGCAGCCTGGGCAGCCTGGAAGGTGCACCAGAGGGGCTGAGCTTCGGGGAGGGGCTGGCCCAGGCAGGGGGGAGGTTGAGGGGGCCTCCGGGGCCCTGCATTGTCCACCCCCACACCCTGGTGTTCCTATGGAGAAACAGCCACTGTCTTCCAGGGCCTGCCCTGCTGGCCTGGCCTTCCAAGACTGAGGGTAGGAGGGTTGGGCCCCAAATCTCGGCCCTAGAGTAGACCTGGCTTTTGTAGACGCTTCCAGATGTTTAAATGCCAGGCACCAGCCCCACCCGCTTTGAAGTTCTTGGCAGTCCATTCCTAAGGCCACCAGGCTAATGGGGAAGAGGGGCAGGCCACATGCCAGGCTGGCACTTCCGGATGTGTTCTCTGGACCTCACTGCAGCCCTTGAGGTGGGTTATTCCCACTCCACAGGCTGGAGACTGAAACCGGGCAAGTCTGAAACGCTTGGGCTTTTGCTGACCCCTGGGGGCTCAGATCCCAGACTCTAGGCCCGGCCCCAGCCACAGTTTGGGGCTCCTCGAGGCTCTGCGGGGGTCCATGGTCTGATTGGAACATCACTTGATGCTCACAAGAAAGCTCCTCCCAGAGACCCTGGGGTGCGCCCCACCCCCGCCTAGGGCGAGCTCTGGGCATGCCCTCTGTGCCCGTGACTACGGAGCTCCTGAGGCTGGGCACGAGCCAGCTCCCAGCTGCCCAGGCAGGGTGTGCAGGGTCCCTGGCAAGCGGTGAGCAGTTACATCAGCCCCCGCAGCCGCTCAGCGCGAATGGTGGGTGCGGAAAGCACCCTGGGAACTAAGACGCGGGAGGCTCCGGAGGCCCCGCCCCCCGGGTCTCTCGAGGCCCCGCCCCAAACCCGGTCTCCCGAGTCCCCGCCCCTCCCCGGGTCTCCAGGAGGCCCCACCCCCGGTCTCCCAAGGCCCCGCCCCGCCCCGCCCCCTGGGTCTCTCGAGGCCCCGCCCTGCCTGGAGCTGCCGCTTGGGCCGGGCTGGCTTGGCCTCCAGGTCACTGCAGTCCCGCGCAGAGGAGGGTGGGTGGGTCAGTGGGTGGACTCCGCCGGCCCTGGTGTCCTCAACCGGATAAGGGGCCGTTGCTCCCTCTTGGTGACCCTGCAGGGCAAGGACAGGAGCCTTCAGGGTGGGATTGAGCCCCCAAGGCGGGATTCACTCACCCAGGATCAGAGACCAGGAAACTCCGAGAAGAGAGCCCCAAGGTTCCGCAGGAAGAGCTCCATCTTGCCCGCCATTGCTTCTGAGGCCTTGGACCTGGGGGACTGAACGAAAAGCCCTCAGCTGCCTGAAGGACAGGGACCTCACAGGATCTCACACGACCCCCAGCAGCCCAAGCTCTGGAGGCCGTCCTTGCTCCAGGCTTCCCTGTCCTGGGGTTCTAGAGTCTGAGAGTCCAGGAGCTGGGTTCTGAGATCCTGGGTTCTAGCACCTGGGGTCCACAACCCCTCTAGTGACCTGGGAAGGAGGTGAGGGGCGTGGGGTGAAGAGAGGAGCCCCCAAAGTCCAGGAGATCCAAGTACGCGGAGCCCAGCCCCACCCAGCCCACTCGTTTTACAGAAGTGGAGACTGAGGCCTGGGCCTTTGGCGCCGGCGGGGATCTTTCCCAGGGCACTTTTGAGCGGGGATCAGGTGTGTGGGAGGCGGGGCGGGGAAGGCGACCCTGGGTCTGAGATGACCCTTCCCCTCCTCCACCAGCTTGGGGCTTCCCTGGTGGCTCAGAAGGTAAAGCATCTGCCTGCAATGCAGGAGACCCAGGTTCGTATCCGTGGGTCGGAAAAATCCCCTGGAGAAGGTAATGGCAACCCACTCCAGTACTCTTCCTGGAGAATCCCATGGATAGAGGAGCCTGGTAGGGCTCCCAAAGAGCCAGACACGACTGAGCGACTTCCCTTTCTTTCCTCCCCCAGCTGGAGGCGCTACCCGCGGGGCCCGGCCTCTCCAGGTGGGGGGATGGAGGCCCTTCCTGGGGAGGCCGGGCTGCTCGCTCTCCCGAGCCCGCAGCTTCCGCCCCCGCCTGGTCTCCTCCTCCGGAGCCGGGACTCGCTGCCTGCTGCCAAGAACGCCCACGGACTGCCAGGCCGGTGGGGGAGGACGCGCGGGCCCCACCCCAGCCCATCCGCACGGATCTTCGGGGCCCTAGGCGGGTCTTCTTGGGGGAAACTGAGGCCCGGGGCGGAGGGGTGGGGGAGTCAGGGCCTTCCAGGCCCCCGGGCTCCGCAGGAGTTTTGGAGTCTGTGCTTTAGTGGGATCTCTTCACCCCCTCTTTTCAACCGTGAGAGCGTTGAAGGGGAGGCTGCTGGGCTTGGAGCCAGGGTCGGGGTGGAAGGGGGAGTTGGCAGGGGTCCTGGCAGGAGGCCGGGCAGGGGGGAGAAGCCAGGGCCCCTCTCGGTGCTCCCTCCTGACGCCTGCCTCCCCCGACTCCTCAGCCCCCCAGCCATACCCGAGATTCTCCAGCAGGCTGCCTGGCAGGCTCGGAGGGGTCTGGGGCCCAGAGGGGCTGAGGGCTGCCCTGGGAGGCCCCAGGCACCACACATCCCAGGCTGCAGGGAGGAGGGTCCTGATGGGATCCGGGAGGGCCTGGGCTGCTGCTCACACATGGCCTCTTAGGAAGAATAAGCGTTTCCCTTGCAGCTTTGTCCTGGGGTGTTTGGCAGAGTGGTGTTTGAATTCAGAAAGAGGCCAAAACTTTTCTTCCCCCAGGGCTATAGACTGGCCCAGGTGTGTGGTGTGTGGGGAGGGGTGGGTGTGGGTGTGGTGTGGTGTGTGTGTGGTGTGTGGTGTGTGTGTGTGTGTGTGTGGTGTGTGTGTGTGTGTGTGGTGCTGTCTCTTATACACATCTTGTGCCCACTTGACAGAAGGCAGCACTGATGCCAGGAGAGCCTGGGGGCCAGGAGGAGAGGCGGCTCGGTGCTGAGGGTCCCGCCGGAGGACTGTGGCGCCAGCCGCTCGTGGTCCTGTGGGTTGGATCTGGTTTCCAGCCCCCTGGCCATCGCCAGGCAGTAGCTTGGGTATTTTGGGGTGGGGGGGAGCGCGGCTTCAAGTTACGCCTGCACTCGGGTTGAGCGTGTTGGTGACAGTCTGACAGATGTGAGTATGTCCTGGGGCTGTGGGCTAGGATGTGATTGAGGTGGTAAATCGCTCCCTGTCTCACACACACACTTGGGTATTGGGGCATCCAGGGCAGACTTCCTGTCCCAAACATGCCTCTGTCCCTCCATCACCTTGTCTGGAGTTCCTCCTGAGCATCTTCTTGTTTGTTTGTTTTTTTTTTAATATTTATTTTATTTTGGCTGCAACGGGCCTTCCTTGCGGCACTCGAGATCTTTAATTGCGGCTTGTGGGATCTAGTTCCTTGACCAGAAATCAAACTCAGCCCCTTGCATTGGGAGCGAGGCATCTTAGCCACTGGACCACCAGGGCTGTTCCTGAGCATCTTCTGAGTGGCGCACATGTTCCCTAAGATGGAGGGGTCATGCCTAAACCTGGGAAACAGATGGGGCTGCGCAGCAGCTGGGTTACCTGCTCCCGCAAGCAGGGTTTTGACGCAGGCATGGCACACGCTGACACATGAGAGGCGCTCAGGTGGCCTACCTAGGACGCTGAGACTGGATAGGCTGTGGGGGGCTCCTGTCTCTCACCCCGCTCTGCTCCTTCCTTGGGAGGGGACCCCAGCAGGGCTGGTGGAGCTCTGTACCCCGTGCTCTAGCTCCCTCTGCCTCTGTGTCACTGGCTGGGCCAGGCTCCATCCTCCCCAAAGGTCTCCTCGTATCTGGTTCACTCTGCTCCCTCTTCCTTTCTTTCCTTTCACACTTTCTTCATCTTAATCCCTTTAAGCCTCCTGAGGCCTCAAGCCTAGACCTCGTCAGCCTCTCTTAAACTGTGTCTCAAGTGTCAGAGCAGTGATCAGAGACCTCGAGGGACGGATGGAGGGAGGAGCCCCCACCAGGCACCCAGGCTGCGCTGCTCACTCCTTCCCACGAGGCTCATGCAACCACAGCCATGCTGGAGGCCAGGAACTGAGGCTCACCATGTGAAAACCTTGCCCAGAGCCCAGGGCCACCTGTCTTACTCTCAGACGCCTGAGGGTTGGTCTTCCTGGGCTTTTCCCTCCACACACACACACACACACACACACACAAATCTATTTTATGACTTCCCTGGTGGCTCAGAGGTTAAAGCGTCTGCCTCCAGTGCGGGAGACCTGGGTTCGATCCCTGGGTCGGGAAGATCCCCTGGAGAAGGAAATGGCAATCCACTCCAGTATTCTTGCCTGGAGAATCCCACGGACGGAGAATCATAGTAGGTTACAGTCCACGGGGTCGCAAAGAGTCGGACACGACTGAGCGACTTCACCTTCACTGTAAAGAATATATTAATAATATATTAGAACGTTTTCTTCATCCTAAACCTTCCTCTCCCCCATTCTGATTTTGAATAAAATTGAGCCATTTCACGGCCCCTACAAATATTGCGGCCCCAGCACCCAGTTGCTGCTCTGAGGAAGGGGGGTTGGCCTGGCAGGCTCCTCTCCTTGGAAGGGGACTTGAACCCAGGTCTTCTGAACTCCCAACCTCTTCTCCCCCCAAGTCTGCCACTTTGGGGAAAGACCTGGTGGATTTTTGTTGCTTTTTGGTGTTTCTTACTAGCCACCCTATGGCTTGGACCCTCTTGTTTCTGAGTGCTTGTAACGACACTGATAATTAATAATAGTGATAGTGAAGTTGCTCAGTCGTGTCCGACTCTTTGTAACCCCATGGACTGTAGACTGCCAGGCTCCTCTGACCATAGGATTTTCCAGGCAAGGATACTGGAGTGGGTTGCCATTTCCTTCTCCAGGGGGTCTTCCCGACCCAGGGATCAAACCCAGGTCTCCCGCATTGCAGGCAGTCTCTCTACCATCTGAGCCACCACGGAAGCCCCTAATTAATAATAATGATTATTACTGTTAATCATCACCTTATTATTCATCATCACTCCTTCACGAAGTCTTTGACCCTTCTCAAGCCCTTTCTTCTCTATTATCTTATTCCAACAATCCTGGGAAGAGCACAGAGAGCCATCGTTACTTCTGTCCTAGAGCTGGGCCAACTAGGACGCAGAGGGCAGGTAAGCAGTGCCGGCTGGTAGGACCAGAGCCCTGGGCTCTGCACATCCTCTATCTGCCCTCTATCTGGGTGAGCAGGTGGCAAGGAGGGGCCTTGGAAACATACCTGGGCGAGGTGGGAAGGTTGGAATTTAAAAGGCAGAAGGGGGAGCCGTGAAAGGAGGAGTTGGCAGGTGGGGCAGAGGGATGGCTGAAGGGGAGGGGGCGGCAGGTGTCAGCAGGGGAGGGACAGATACTTTCTGGCTGCCTATGGGGACAGGAAGAGTCCAGGGCAGCCTTCTGGAAGGAGCTGAATGGAGGCAGGGGCAGTGTGGTTACTGGGAGGGAGAAAAGGAGACCCCGGGGGACATGTAAGAGGCACAAGCACTGAGCCTCAGTGACAGATGGGACACAGAGCTTAATTGGGAGTGGGCAGGGATGCTCCCTCAGCTGAAGCTCTTAGAAGCCCCAGAGGCTGGGAACACCATAGCCATGTGGGTAATTAAACCACAACCGTGAGTCAGCTCTTCACTGACTCACTGGAAAAGACCTGATGCTGGGTAAGATTGAGGGCAGGGGGAGGAGAGGGCAGCAGAGGGTGAGATGGTTGGATGTCATCACCAACTCAATGGACATGAGTTTGAGCAAACTCTGGGAGATGGTGAAGGACAGGGAAGCCTGGAGTGCTGCAGTTTATGGGGTCCCAAAGAGTCCAGCGTGACTTAGTGACTGAACAACAACAATCTCAGAAGTGATGATCCTATCAAGTCTGCTGTTTTCATAGCATAGGTCATTACCTCCCAACCACCCTGAAGGGGCAGGCATTATGCCCAGGTATGAATACCACCGCCAAGATCATTTGGGGTCTTTTTGAAAGCTGCCCATCATGATCTCAAGGGTAAAATGTCCATTTTGAGTGGGATAAGTTAAAGCCTTTGCCTCCGATGCGGGAGACCCGGGTTCAATCCCTGGGTCGGGAAGATCCCCTGGAGAAGGAAATGGTAACCCACTCCAGTATTCTTGCCTAGAGAATCCCATGGACAGAGAAGCCTGGCAGGCTACAGTCCACGGGGTCGCAAAGAGTCGGACACGACTGAGCGACTTCACTGACTGACTGACTGACTGAAGGGTCTTCTTAGAATCTAATTCACTCAGGACAGAGCATTTACTGTGGGTGCTGATTCAGGACCACTATCTACCACCCTGTATGTGCTTGCTAAGTTGCTTCAGTCATGTCCAACTCTTTGCGACCCCGTGGACTGTACCCCACCAGGTTCCTCCAAGCAAGAATACTGGAGTGAGTTGCCGTGACCTTCTCCAACCACCCTATGAGGTCAGCGCTATTATCCTCCCCATTTTGGGGGACACAAAGAGGGAAGGAGCTTGTCCGCAAACCCCACAGCCCGGATCAGGCTGGGATTGAACCCACACGGATCTGATGCCATGGCGTGTCTGAGGAGCCTGCAAGTGCCCTCAGGGGAGCCATTGTTTGCGTCTGAAGTTCCGGAAGAGGCAGGTTGGAACTGGCACGCGATGGGCGCCTTTAGCTGCTGGAGGGGTGGAGGTGATGAGTCCTGGGGAGGCTCGCCCCCAGGAAGAGTGGGTACAGACCGGGCAGAAGCGGGGTACAGACCACCTCCCTTGACCGCCATAGATCTGCCTCCTTGGAGCGGTGGTGGGAGGGGGTAGAGACAACCCGAGAGTGAGGGAGGCCACGGGGTTGGGGCGGGGGTGGAGGTACCCGCCCAGGGTGACACCCCCGGATGCGGCCTCCCGGGTCACTAGCCTCCAGGCAGGAATGTGTCACGGGTACCGCGCCCAGGGGCTGTGCCCCCTCCCCAGCCGGTCCGACCTGTTGACCGGGCGCCCGGTTGGCCGTCCTCTGCCCTCAGCCTCTGCGGCCCCCACCGCCTTTCGTGGAGAAGCCCCCCGCCTCCAAGCAGGCCGTCGCACTGCCAGGTGCCTCCTCCCGGGAGCCCGCTGGGCCTCCTGACCACTCCCAGACCCTTCGAGGGGGCAGATGAGGGATCTGTGCAGAGAGAGCTGCAGGGGTCACCCTCACGCCCCAACAAAGGCAGACACGTGATGCTTTCTCCCCAGAGCCAGCTTCCCAGCCCTCGCCAGGTGCCCCAGGATGGTCCTCTTTCCCCGCTCGCCTCCAGACCAGACGGACCATCTCTGGAACCTCCGGGATGTTCCCCCGATCCCATCTGACTGCCCAGCTCCCCAGCTGAGCCTCCTGCCCTCGGGCGGGCGGATGCCCTCCAGCGCGCCCTCCGGCCGGCCCCGCTCTCCGCAGGCCCCGCCCGGGGCTTAGCCCTCCGCATCCTGGCCCACCTCCTTCGCCCAAGCGGGTCCCCTGCCTAACACGCAACCCGCCCTCCCCAAATGCCCAGATCGCCGTCGAGCTTGAACCAGCGACCTAACCACTCTGGGCCTCAGTTTCCCCGGCTGCAACAGGAAGTGAATTCTGGTCGGGGAGCGGGGAGGAGCGAAGGGCGCGCAGCCTGCGGGGCATCTGGCGCACGGGAGGGCCCTGAGCCTCGCGGCCTTCTGGGCCCGTTTGCCAACCCGCTGTGCTCCTCTTCCCGGCCAGGTGCTCGCCGAGCCTTGCCAGGTGGTGATGACACCACTAGCCGCCCATCCCCACCCGCGAAGAGCCAGCGAAGGGCCCCTAAAACGCGGCGCGGGAAGCCCGCGGGGAGACCCTCTGTGCGCCCGCTGGGAAGAGGTGGCGGGGTGAAATCCGAGAGCCCGGGGCTCCACCTGACCCGGGGCTGGGGGTGGAGGGGGCTGTGTGTGTGTGTGTGTTGGTGTGTGTATGTGTGGGGCCTCTGTATGTGTCTCTGTATATGTGTGTGTGTGTGTGTGTGTGTGATGTTTTCCCGCTCAGCCTGGCTGAGCTCTAGGAAGACTCGGTCCGCCTCCAGCCGTGCGCCTCTGTGAAATGGGGTGATCGCACCGCCTCCAAGCCGCACCCCTAACTGCGGGTCTCTCGAGGGAAGGTTTATTGTCCAAGACCGACAGTAATGTACAGTCACTGGTGGGGGGGGGGGCGAAATCAGTAAATAGCTCCCCTCCCCCATAAAGTGAAGAAGTGAAGTCGCTCAGTCGTGTCCGACTCTTTGTGACCCCAGGGACTGTAGCCTACCAGGCTCCATCCATGGGATTTTCCAGGCAAGAATATTGGAGTGGGTTGCCATTTCCTCCCCCATAAAAATACCACCAAATCTATGACCCGAACTCCACCCCTAGAAGTACCCATGTCGCTATGGGGTGGAGGAGCGGAGCGCGACTTCACGAGGCAGATTTTATTATTATTATCCCATGTTTCAGGGGTGAAGAGGGAGGAGAGGGAGATACCAAGGAGCTCAGTGGCCCCCAAGGTCTCAGGAGGGGGAGATGCCTTCGAGATTCGAACTCCCCACCCCCACCCCCGCCTCCACACACACCGTTGCGCGCTCCATCAAGGGCCGCCCTTCTTCCCTGGTAAGGACTCGCTACTGTCAGGCACCTGCCCCAGCTCAACCCAGAGGCAACACAGCACAGCCCGGGGACCGGGAGAGGGGACCGAGCGGGCTTAAGGATGCGGGTGTCGCGTCCAGACGCGAGCCTGTGGACTTGGGGGCTCCACATCGCGGACCCGCGGGAGAGCGGCGCCTCCGGCCCAGGGCGCATGCGCCCGTCTGCCTCTCACGCGAGGAGATTACTTGGGAACTTTGAACCCTGTCCCCAAACCCCGATGGGGAGGATTAACCCGATTGTTTTCAAACCCTGGCCTCGCAAAAGAGCCCCGCACTTAGGCTGCCCGCCGCATCTCTCAGGCTGGTCTGCGACGCCCCCTGGCTTTGTGCTGGGCGATTGTTGACCCATTTCACGGGCGGCGAATGGGCCGGGGATCCCAGGGACTCTTTCCTGTGGGTGTGGCCGCCCCCCTGCGCGCTGGAGTCCCGGCTCCAGAGGCCCACCTTATCCCGGAAGCCTACTCTCCACTTGGTGACTCACTGCCCGGGAGTGGGCCCTTTGTTCAGTGCCCTGGGCGCTGCGGGGCAAGGAAGGCACGCAGGCCCCTGCTTTATTCCTCCAGCTCCGGGCTGGACCACTCGCGGCTGGACCACTGGCCGCTCCGAGTGCGGCCTCGCCCGGACCAGCACTCGCGGTGCTGGACTCAGTGGCCTGGGACAGCTCCCCAGTGCTGAGTCTCCTGGGGGCCCAGAGCTGGTCACACTCCTCTGGGCTCACCCTGGGGGGGATGTCTAATCCCTCCTTCTTCTAAGAGCACCCTGGTTCTCCAGGGGGACCCTACCCAGCCCCCTTCCAGGGATACGGTGAGGGAGTGGCGCCCTGCCCTCCTAGTTCTAGGCCTGCAAGCAGCATTCTGCCCCACTGGTTTGGAGAAGGACCCCCAGCCCTGCGGGTGGGGAGGGGGCTGGTGACCTGGGGCCACCTGGGCTGCCTCAGGTGGAGACCTCATCCGAGGGAGGGTGAGGGGCAGAGAGCGCAGCCCGGGCTAGCTGCGCTGAGGCTGGGTCGCTGCACTTGTCCGCTGGACTTTTTGGCTTCAGGCTGTTTACAGGTTCACCTCACCACCTGGCCCCGAGGATCCTCTGGACCTGGTTACTTGTCCACTGGAAGCCGCACAGTGGCTTCTGCTGCCCATGCTCCTGCATCCAGCACCTGCTCTCCGAGGCGGGCCCTGTCCTGAGCGAGGCAGCCCTGCCCCCCGGGGCTCCCAGCCTGGGGATGCTCGGGGGTCAGTGCCACGGAACCGTGGGGAGGGGGACGTGAGGGGGAGACCCTGAGAGCCCTCAGGAAATGACTGGGGAAGGGTCTGGAGTTGAAGGGAGAGAAAGAGCTCCAAGTTTTCCACCCCGAGACTGGGGAGGATTCCTGGTCTCCCTTGAAAGAACGACGAGGTGGGGGCGGGGCGCGGAGACCGCCCGCAGAGCATTGTGGGCCTTTGGAGCTTAGCCCAGCCACACATGGATGGGCTGTAAGCAGGGGTTTAGTGCGGCCAGTTAGGGTTTTAATAGATCCCTCTGGCCTTGGTGCCTTCCCAGGGCTCTGCCAGCTTGTGAAGGAAAGAATTCCTTGCTTGTCATGCCACAGTGCCTCCTCGCCTTGGTCGGCTGCATGGGGTTCGAGGGACATGGATGGGAGCCCCACTTTGCAGATCTTTGTGGATGCGAGATCCTGGACCACTTGGAGAAGTCTTCCTAGGAGAGGGGCCCCAGCCTTCAGCTGAGTGGGGATCACCGGGAGATATGCCCAGAGGTAGGGGAGGGAGGAATCCCAGAGAGAGGACAGCATGTGCAAAGGCACAGAGCCAGGAAAGAGTGCAGCGTGCCCAGGGAACCCCTGCATGAGAACTTAAGTGTGAAGGACTTGGAGTGTGTCAGCGTGTGTGTCAGTGTCTCTCTGAAGGTGCAGGCAAGGAGCAGCAAGAGACCTCTGCATTGGGTGGGCTGGTGGTTGCAGGAGGTGGGTGGTGGAGGATGGGCAGAGGGGGCAGGGAAGACCACATCAAAGCCAGACTGTCAGATGGGGGAGGCTTAGCTGGTGGGTAGAGGAGGGAGGTTAAACCTGGAGACTAAACCTCATGCTCACCTCTGCTTCCTCTGGAAACTTCATAAAAATGATGGCAAATAGTTTAAAAAGGTATAAACACGAGACAGGAGAATTCTGCAGATGAGAGGGGCCACACATTTTAGGAAGATGGAAACTGACCCGTGTGCCTTCCTGGGGTGGCCTGTACTAGAGACTGGCACCCGCAGACCGGCAGGGACTGGTGGGGGGGCTAGGTTTGGGCCCCACTGTGGAAGGTGGGGGTGGGTCTGATGACAGCTGTTGTGGTGGACAGACCCTAATGTGACCCCAGCGATTTCCTGTCCCCTGATGTTCACACCCCTGTGTAACCCCTGGCAGGGGCTGCCGATCCGCTTCTAACCAATAGACAATGGCACAGGTGATGGGACGGCCCATCGCTGTCTAAGGAGACCCTCCTGGCAGGCTGGACGAGGTAAGCAGCCTTGAAGAGGAAGCCCATGAGGCGAGGGATGGCGTGTGCCCTCCAGCCACCAGCCTGCAAGAAGCTGGAGCCCTCAGTCAAACAGCCACAAGGACAGAAATCCTGCCGGCAACCAACCGAATGAGCCTGGAAGTGGGTCTTTTCCCCAGTAGACCCTCCAGGTGGGCATGCAGCGAGTGGCACCTTGATTGCAGCCACGTGAGACCCCAAGCAGAGCAGCAGCCCACCTAGGCCTCCAGCCCCTAGCAACTGTGAAGGAATAGGTGTCTGTGGTTTTCAGTTGTTCCGTCTGTGGTCATCTGTTACTCAGCGTAGAAAACACAGACTCCCAGGCCCTCCCACAGCTGCTCACCATTCACTTCCCCCTTTGCACCGGCCCCTCCTGCAGAAGACAAAATGCGTCCTCTCTGGAGAGAGATTCCAAAATCAAGACCTTGGGCGTGGCAGAGGCAGGAATGAGTGTGGAGCTGAAAAAGATGCTTGAGTGACCGCAGATTCCCAATCCTTCACTGCCCTGCCTCTGGAATGCCAGCAACCATGCGTGTGTCCCTGGGCGGAAGATGGAGGGTCTTCTGTGGACACCCAGAAGCACCAGCATGGGAAGATTCCCCATCACTCACTGCCCCGTGCTGCAAAGGCCATGTGACCTGCTTTGGCGAATGAAGAGAGAGTGGAAGAGACATGTACTTTCTGAAAATGTGAAAAGTCGTCCAGTGGTCCCACCGTTGCTCTTTTCCTCGGCCACAGAAGACAGTGTCCTACATGGAGGCAGCTCCTTCAGCCGAGGGCCCAGGATGAAAAGGACATGCGGAGCAGAGCTGCAGCAACCTGCAGGCACCAAATAAACCTATGCTGTTGTGTGTCTCTGAGATTTGGGGGGATTGTTTGTTACTGAAGCATAACTTTGCAAAGCTGACTGATACACCCAAGAAAGCTGCCTGGATGCCTGAAAATCCAGGGAGTCTTTCCACACAGGGATTCCAACTGGCCCGTCTGTGGCCTCTGGGGGTGTGCATGGCAGCTGAGTGTCATCAGACATTAGAGAAAACCCATCAATGGAAGAACAGAGACCAAAACAAAGATAGAAAAGGAAGTAAGATGAAAGGAAAGGAATCAGGGGGCAGAAGGAAATGTCAGAATTAATCCTAATTCCTCAGAGAGGACATTAAACCAGAATAATGTTATTTGTTTTAAAGGAGCCAAGAGCTTGTAGAAGTTTAAAAGACAATAGTTGAAATAAGGATGGGAGTAAAAGGTAGGGAAATCCCTAAGGAGTAGACCTAAATGACAAAGAAATAGGGGGGGAAATTAGAGGATAAGTGCTAAATCCAAGTACAGAAGTCCCAGAAGGAGAGGCCTGCAGAGTATGAGTCCCCAGAGTGCAGAGGCCTGCCCTGTACAGAGCTGCACAAAGACCATCCCCCTCTTCCCCTCCCCTCAAGGCAGAGGGGTTCCAGAGCACCAGGGATAAAGCAAAGATACTGATCAGTTCCAGAGACGAAAAGTCTGTCTCATGGCAAGGACTGAGAGTCAGAGACACTCTGGGCTTCTCAGCAGCAGCACTGGGGGCTAAGAAGTCAATGGAGAAATGCCTTCAAAGTGCTGCTGAAGGAGCTTCCCTGGTGGTCCAGTGGTTAACAGTTCACCTTCCTTAGCAGACAGTGCAGGCTCAACCCCTGGTCTGGGAACCAAGATCCCACATGCCATGTGACATGACCAAAATGTTTAAAAAATAGTTTAAATATTTTTAATTAAAAAATTTTAACTCTAAATATAATTGCTGGCAAAAATGATTTTTAACTTGAAATTCTATACTTAGCCAAGCTATCACCAAGCATGATGTTGGCTGAAGACCTCTTCAGATGTGCAAGAGTTATACTAATCAATCTTCCATGCTCCTTTTCTCAGGAAGTTCCTGGAGGAGGTTCTCTAGCAAAGCAAGGAAACCAAGAACAAGAAAGATTGGGTCGGGGAAACAGAAGCAGCCAGCCTGAATTGTTGAGGGGTGGTGATGGTGGTAGGGTGGTTCTGACAGGGAAGTATGGACCGAGCGGAGCACAGTTTCTTTGATAGGTAGCAAATAATATTGAGAGACTGTCCACCATCGGGTATACTTAGAAATGGAAAAGTAAGCAAGCTATTAGTAACCCATCATTGCCTAACAAATTGTCACAAATTTACCTTCTGGGCAAGTCTAGGCATAACTGAGCTGAGTCGTCGGCTGAGGGCTTCACAAGGCTACACTCAGGGTGCTTGATGGGACTGCAGACTCATCTGAGGCTGGACTGGGGAAGGATCCATTTCCAGGCTCGCTGACAATGTTGCTGGAACTCAGTTCCTTGCTGTATGGGACTGAGGGCTTCAGCTTCTTGCTGACTATTGCCCAGCATCTGCCTTCGACTTCTAGAGGCCACACACAATTTCTTGCTGTGACCACACAACTTGGCAGCTTGCTCCTTCCTAGCCAAGGAGGGTCCAAGAGACACCTGCGTGACAGGCTCTGCGATCTTATACTACACGACTGTGTCCATCCCGTCGCCTTTGCCATGTTCAGTTGGTTAGAATGAGTCAAGGTCACGCCCACACTCAAGGACAGGGGCTGCAAAAGGGTGTGAACACCAGATGGTGAGGTCTTTGGGAGCCACTTATTTCTATTAAGTAATTTTTATTGGAGTGTAGTTGCTTTACAATGCTGTGTGAGCTTCTACTGCATAGCAAAATGAATTAGCCATACATATACATACTTCACCCCTTTCTTTGGATTTCCCTCCCAGTGCATTAAGCGGAGAAGGCAGTGGCACCCCACTCCAATACTCTTGCCTGGAAAATCCCGTGGATGGAGGAGCCTGGTAGGGTGCAGTCCATGGGGTCGCTGAGAGTCGGACACGACTGAGCAGTTTCACTTTCACTCTTCACTTTCATGCACTGGAGAAGGAAATGGCAACCCGCTCCAGTGTTCTTGCCTGGAGAATCCCAGGGACAGGGGAGCCTGGTGGGCTGCCGTCTGTGGGGTCGCACAGAGTCGGACACGACTGAAGCGACTCCGCAGCAGCAGCAGCAGTGCATTAAGCAGAATGCCCTGTGCTCTGCAGTATGTTCCCATGAGCTGTCTATTTTATGCGTAGTATCAATAGTGCATATGTGTCAATTCCAGCCTCCCAGCTCCTCCTACCCAACCCCACTGGCGTCCATACATTTATTCTCTATATCTGTGCCTCTGTTTCTGCTTTGTAAGCAAGGTCACCTATACCGTTTTCCTAGATTCCACATATATGCATTAATATACGATATTTACTTTTCTCTTTCTGACTTACACTCTGTATGACTCTCTCTAGGTCCATCCACGTCTCTACAAATGATCCAATTTCATTCTTTTATGTTGGGAGCCACTTTCTTAAAATTTAGGACCCACTTTTAAAGTAGCCTAAACAAAGCTAATTATTAACTTCATGAAAAACTAAAAGTTAAACCAGAAAGGAAATACAACCGCATTTACATTACTTGACTCAGTAGCAGACAGTGTTGACATAATCATTAAACAACTGAATATTCCTTGAACTAAAAATTGTTGCATATTGGTATTAAGAAGTGACAGAGTGGGAGAGTGCTGTGTGGGTGTGTAGCTGAGGGGGACTGTGTGTGAGAGAGCTCAACCCTTGTCTTCTGTAAGAGGAAGTCAGTAGATAATGGCTCAAATTGGTAAATCAAGTAATAGCAGCACAAGCATGTTATTTATAAACATGGAGATAAAACCCAGAAGAAGCCAAAAGCGTTGACTGTGGTTGTTTCCGGGGAAGGGTGGGGGAGGGGGGGT
>SJYT01007886.1:202720-230760 GCA_006410635.1 Cephalophus harveyi
TCCGGGGAAGGGTGGGGGTGGGGTGGTTGGGGAGGGCTTGCTGCTCGACACTGTAGGCCTGTGTATCTTGGGAAATTCTGTGCGTGTCAAGTGCATATACTTTAAACTATTACATTGCTTTGATAAAAATACACATTAATTAATAAAGAAAGAGATAAGGGGGAGGAGCACTATTCCCTGGAGGGAACAGTGGAGTCCCCGGGGATGCTGAGCCATCCAAGCTTCTCCTTACCCTGCGGGGAGGGGTTCTGCAGATCCGGGGCAAGAATGGCAGTCCCGGGGGAGAAACTGAGTGGCACATACTCGGGGGAATGTGGTAACTGGAGCTTCCACATGGAGAATACGGTAACAAGCTGGGGACTGGGAGGGTTTGGGAAGGAAGTAGGGAGGCACAACCGGGATCCCTACCCCAGGATTGGGGGGGGGGGGACTCAGGCCCCAGGCGAGATGCCCCCACCCTCGTAGTCCCCCTCTCTGTAGACATTTCTTGGAAAAACTCGAAGGTTTTGTTTTTCGTTCAGTAGATTTTGTATAATTTGTTTTTAATCTAAGTAGTAAATGTTTCTGGTACGAACACTGGGAAGCAGGATGTCTTGGAAAAACACGGCCCAGCAGGGGTGTCAGGCCTTGCAGGTCCCCAGGGGTCCTCCTGTTCCTGCTGACATCTCTCTCTCCCAGGCACGCAGGGGTCTCTCTCTGCACACCCATGGTCTGCACTCCACTTTATTCACTTTGCTGCCTGGCCAGGCACTCTTCTCTCATGCCAAGACCCCCAGAGATAGCCGTCTCACCCCTTTTTCCAGACCCCTGTGCCAGGAGCCTGCATTGGTGTGCCCAGTGCCCAGTGGTGGGTGTTCAGCTTGAGTGTAAGATTTTGCTCTTAGTAACTCAGCTGCTGGACATGAGTTTGAGCATACTCTGAGAGCTGGTGATCGACAGGGAAGCCTGGCATGCTGCAGTTCATGGGATCCCAAAGAGCTGGACACGACTGAGTGACTGAACTGAACGGACTCAGCTGTGGCTGGACACCTCCAGGCAGACTGCCGGGCTTTCTCCCCCACTCCCTCACTGCCCTGGGAACCTGAGTCTGTCTGGGAACACCTGTCACAGGCCTGAGTCCTAGGACCTCACAGCAGTATGGCCTGAATGTTGAGGAAGGTCTGGTGCAAAGGAGCTGGGAGGAGAGGAATGGTGTGAGAGGTAGAGACAGAAAGGGATCTCTGGGGGTGTCTGCCCACCTGTGTGGGCAGGGCACGGGGCCACTCAGGGCTGCCCACCTGCCAAGCAGGGCTGGGACTGGCTGAGACACCCTGTGCCTGGAACATTGTGGTTGGAGGACGACTCCGGCTTCGTCACTTCCTCCCTATACCTGCTTTAAAGTGGCCTTGACAACTTGCTTAACCTCTCCAAGCCTCAGTTTTCTCATCTGCAAAATGGGGATGACAAGAGCACAGCTGTCCTCGGAGGGGAGGCAGGAGACGGTGAGAAGGGCAGAGAGAGGAGTCGGGGGCCCTGCAAGGGGAGCGTGGATGGGACTGGGCCATGAGAACAAGAAGATCCTCCCGAGTAGAACCGGAAAGGAGTGTGTGTCAGAATTTGGGTCTGAACGGCCTCCCCCCCACACCCTGCCCCAGTGCTCCAGCCCCTCTCGTGGCTGGGCCCCAGTCTCTTGGCCTCAGTTGACTCAACTTGATATTGGGCATGGCAGCCCCAGCCTGGAGGGACAGCTTAGAGCTAATAAGAGACACGTGCCTGCCCAGGGGCCCCTGCAGCCCAAGTCCAAGGCCCCCGGGGGGTGACTGTCATGCTCCTTTCCGGAGCTCCCCTCTCTCCCACAATCAGGGCTCAGGTTGTAGCAGGGGAGGAAATCCTGATGGTGGGGATGGGGTCGGAGAGGAAGGGCTGCTGAGGAGCAGAAGTCGGCTGCCTCCCAGGCTTCCCTGGCTCTAGAAGAAGGTGGGGACCAGCCAGAGGGTGGGGCCTGAGAGCGGGGACGGCACACCCTCCCAGAGACCGTCGGGAGTCCCACTGCCTGAGCCCAGACCTCCGGGTCAGTGGATCCCTTTTCAGACACAGACCACCCTCTCCACTCCTACGCTTGCCCAGAGCAAGGCCTGCTGAGTTCTGATGTGGACCCCACTTGCCCCTGACCATGGATACGGGCACTCCTGAGCTGGGTGCTCCATGCGGCGGCAGGAAGCGTTGCATTCTACCCCATGCCCTGCACATACGTCTTCAACTACAGCAAGGAAAAGCTTATGGAACAGAGCTTACCCTTATTTCATTTAAAAAAATGCTTCATTTGTAGTTGTCCAAAAATGGAAACAACCCAACTTTCCATCAGCTGTGGATGGATAAACAAACGTGGTGTATCTGCACAGAGGAATGCCGCTTCGCAGTGAAAATAAAGTACCAGTCCACAGGGCTTCCCTGGCGGCTCAGAGCTAAGGAACCCACCCGCCAATGCAGGAGACGAGGGTTTGATCCCAGGGTTGGGAAGATCTTCCGAAGAAGGAAATGGCACTCACTCCTGTATCCTTGCCTGAGAAATTCCATGGACAGAGGAGCCTGATGCACTATAGTCCATGGGGTCACAAAGAGTCAGACACGACTTACTGACTAAACAATACCCACAACAGCATGCATGAATTTCACAGACATGACGGTGAGTTGAAAGAATCCTGGTGGATCCTTACCTACTATATGGTCCTATTTATGTGAAGTTCTAAAGCAGCAGCAAGTTAATCCACGGCGATAAGAAGTTGATCTGTGGTGGCTGGGGGCCCAAGGATTGATGGGGAGGGGCGCTGGTGAACAGCTTGGGGTACGGAAATGCTGTTTCATGACTGATGCATACACTGGCTAAAACTTATAGAACTAGCTACTTAAAATGGGTGCATTGCCCTGTATGACAATTTTGCATAAAAGAAAGAAAATGCTGCTTGTTTCATAAATTGATTTCATGATCCGCTTGTAAGTCAGTGGCCCACCACAGCAGCTGTGCTATCCTCTGTGGCAAAGAGGGGCAGGGAAGTACAGATGTGTGCAAAGGAGGGCCTGACCACGCTGGTAAGGTGAAAAGACCGCTTTGAGAAAGAAAGTCTGAGGGGAGCATGAGAGAATTAAAGCAAAAGAAGTGAGGGGAGGGGTGCGTACAGGCAGGGGAGTGGCAGGATTAAAGACCCCAAGTCCCAGGCCCAGGTGGGGGTGGGGGAACTGGCAGCCCTAGGCCTGCGTGCCTCTGGAGCAGGTCTTTGTCCTTGTTCTCTGATGTATCCCCAGCACCCGATACATTGTTGCTTTTGTCGTTGTTCAGTTATTCAGTCCTGTCCCCGACTCTTTGGAACCCCATGGACTGCAGCATGCCAAGCTTCCCTGTCCTTCACCATCTCCTGGAGTTGGCTCATGTCCATTGAATTGGTGATGCCATCCAGCCGTCTCATCCTCTGTCACCTCCTTCTGTTTTTAATCTTTACCAGCATCAGGGTCTTTTCCAATGAGTTGCCTCTTCGCATCAGGTGGCCAAAGGACTGGAGCTTCAGCTTCAGCATCAGTCCTTCCAATGAATATTCAGGACTGATTTTCTTTAGGACTGACTGGTTTGATCTTCTCACAGTCCAAGGGACTCTCAAGAGTCTTCTCCAACACCACAGTTCGAAAGCATCAGTTCTTTGGCGTTCAGTCTTCTTTACGGTCTAACTCTCACATCCATACATGACTACTGGAAAACCTATAGCTTTGACTATATGGGCCTTTGTCAGCAAAGTGATTACTTCGCTTTCTAATACGCTGTCTAGGTTTGTCCCACGTAGTAGGTTTTCATTAACAGAAACCTGTTGATAACAGAAAAGTGAATGCTGGGAGCAAGGGTGGGTAGTGTCAGGTGAGGCTGGGGCTGGACAGGTGAGACTGTAAGCCACGGGGAACCCTCTGGCTTTATCTCTATGGAAGGGTGATTGGATAAATTATGTGGTTTATCCATCCAGTAGCGTATATTCAAGGCTTCCAAGGGCAGGAAATTCTGACAGAAGCTACAGCATGAATGAACCTTGAGAATGTTATGCTGAGTAAAAGAAGCCAGCCACGGAAGGGCAAGTCTCCATGATCCCATTTATGGGAGGTGCTTAGTGTAACCTTGCTCAGAGTCAGAAAGTAGAAGGGTGGTTGCCAGGGGCTGGGGGGATGAGGAGTGGTTTAGCTTTGCAAGATGAAGAAAGTTCTGTGGATGGATGGTGGTGATGGCTGCACACAATGTGTGTTATTTAATGCCTCTGAAGTGCACACTTTTACGATTATTATTATTTTGGTGGAAAGTAAAGTTTATTTCAGATGCTGGGAATGGGGCTAGGGACTGGGGTAGGCGGGTGGGGAGGGCAGGCTCCTGTCCAAAGGCTGACTCCCTGCCCTGACTGTCAGGGGCAAGAGTTTTTATATGCAGAGGGAGGGGGCTACATATAGAAACAGCAGTCAGCTCTGACAATCATCCTGAAATTGGTCATCGGGGGTCTGACTGGCATCATCTTGCCTTTTTTTTTTTTTTTTTTTAATGTTTTTTAATTGGAGTATAATTGCTTTACAATTTTGTTAGTTTCTGCTGTACAAGTGGAATCAGCCCTAAGTATGTATATATGCCTCCCCCTGAGCCTCCCTCCCACCCTTCCCCATATTGTTATTATTTGAATTGAAGTATAGTTGATTTACAAGATTGTGTTAGTTTCTGGTGTACAGGAAGGTGATGGTCTCACACACACACACACACATATACATGTTTTCTTTTTCATACCCTTCCACTGTGGTTTATTTCAGGATATTGAATAAGTTCCCTGTGAACCGCACACTTTAAAATGGTAAATTCTATGTATAAAAAAATAATAATTAAACACAAAACCCTCCATTGGCTCCACACTGCCTCAGTGAAGACCAGCTGCAAAGTTTGCAGGGCCCAGTGTAAAAGGAGACTGCAGGAACTCTGTTCAAAAATTAAGAATTCCAGACTGGGCAACAGCAGGGCCGAGGACCAAACACGGGCTCCTCTGGGCAGGAGCCAGAAGGGCTGGCCTCCCCCCAGGCCTCTGCGGGGTCCTCCTGTGACCTGGCTTGCTTTCAGCTTAGGGAGGGGCCCCAGACCTCCGACGTCTGGATCTTGGTCTATGCTGTTCCCTCCGCGTAAAGTGCTCTTCCCCGGAGTGTCCTTCGTCATCAGATCCAGGCTCAGCTCTTCCTAACACTGGCTGGGGGTGGAGATGTGGTCTCTCAATGAGGCCGCCGCCCCGCACCAGCCGGGCCTGCAGACCCGGTCCCCTGGACCCAAGTCACCACGTTTTGTTCAGAATAATGACACTGGCTACCAAGGAGTGGGCACCTGCCCGTGTCCCTCGGCTCCTGGGCCCTTCCCGCCACAGCCTGGAATCTCACCTACGTGACACGGGCGGGAAGGGGCGCAGAGACCCCAGGGCACTCAGCACCCGCTAAGGAGAGGGTCAGGGGCTCCGCCGGCCCCTCCCTGGCGGCGTGCCCGCCCATTTGCCGGGTCAGGAGACCGAGGCCCGGCCGCCCGCGCCGCCGGCCGCTTCCCGCCCCCGCCTGCGGCCTGGTCCTTGCAGCCCCGCGCGGAAGAGAAATCCCGCGGGCCGCGGGCGGAGGCGGCGCTGGGACGCGTAGCCATGGTGACCGCGGGAGACAAAGAACCGGCGGCGCCCGGCGACGGAGGCGGCGCGGGCCTGCGGGGACGCCCGCGGGGGCCAGCGCCCGCCGCCGCCCAGCCCGGGGCTCCGGGTGGCCTCGGGCCAGCCTCTCGCGCCTGGGGCCTCAGTTTCCTTGTCTGGACAGCGGGCCCGGACACACTGGCTCCTCTGCCCTCTCGCTGGGTTTGGCCACGCTGTCCCTTCCTTTCACCGCCTCCTCCCTCGGAAAGATGAGTCAGACTGGAGGGTCCTCCTAAGGAGGCCCCGGGGAGGCAGTGCGCGGGGCGGGCGGGGGCAGCCCCCCTCGTCACAGGAGAAGCAGACAGGCCCGGAATGGGGAAGGAGGGTCCCCCGGCCCCTGCTGAGGCCCAGGGCCTCCCCTCCCAGCGTGGGGGCAGGCTGTGAGGAGCCCTGAGTGACCCATGGTCCCCCTCTTGGCCTGGCCCCGCCTTGGCACTGGCCACAACCCAGGGGGCCCCCCAGGACCAGGTGGCAGAGGCCCCAGTCCCAGCTCCACTTCCGGCCCTGCGTGCCCTTCCGGTGGAGGGGCAAGGCCCAGCCTGGCTCTCCACCTCCTTCTTGAGAGCCCAGAGAGTCTACAGGCTGGGGGACACTGGTCCTCTCCTTTACCCCCAAGCTGGGCCTCAGTTTCCCCATTTGTAAAAGGGGGCACACAGAGGTTTAGACTCTAGCTTTTTGCAGCCCTAAATTCTGCCAGGCCTTTCCTGGTCCCCGTGGGCTGATCTGAGGGGTGACAGAGCCCTGGGCCCCCCGGGCTGTGTGTGCCACCCTGGGCACCCGAGGAGATGCTGCAGGTAACAGGTGAACAGGTGGTCTTCTGTGCCCAGTCCCCTTGGGCTAGACTCCAAGCCAAGGGCCTGGTCCCAGTGAGGGCTGGGCCTGGACCCTGCCTCCTGGAGCCCCCAGCCCCAGGACCCAGCAGAGGGGGCCAGGAGGAGACCTGAGCTTGTTCCTCACCTAACACTGCGGGCTGACCCCAGTTCCTCCCCTTGTGTGTGACCAGCGGAGAGGGGCTGGAGCAGAGAGTCTCTTCCTAAATGGGCAGTGAAGGGTGAGCGGTCACTCCCGGGGTGGGGGGGTCATCACAGAGGCCCACCCACCCCTGCTGCTCGGGGTTTCGGGAGCTCAAGGCCCCAGAGGCAGGCCAGCAGGAATGCTGCCCCAAGCCTCAGCCCAGCTCCCACCGTGGGACTGCCCTCTCCAGCTGCAGGGTGCCTGAGGGCAGAGGCTTCACACTGACCCTCTCCTGCCTCCCAAAGCCTGGGGTGTCCTTCGCACCCTTGGCTGCCTGGCAAACCTTTGATTGTCCCTCACCCCTCAGTTCACATCTCCCCTCCTCCAACCCCCTTGTGGATCCACACAGCACTTTTAAAAATGTGTGTGTGTGTGTGTGTGTGTGTGTGTGTGTGTGTGTGTGGTAAAAGTCATGGGGTCGCAAAACAGTCAGCCAAGACTTAGTGACTAAATAGCAACAAAAGTCACGTCATACAAAACATACGATTTTAACCATATTTCACTGCACAGTTCGGTGACACTAAGGACATTCATACTGTTGCGCAGCTCTCACCATCATCCACCTCCTGAATTTTTCTCCCCTTAGCTTCCCAGTGGCTCAGATGAGCCTGGAGCCTGGTGGGCTGCAGACCGTGGAGTCACAGAGTCGGACACCGCTGAGCAGCCAACAGGTTCACTTCTTCCAAGCTGAAACTCCGTGCTCGTTAAACACCACCTCCTCATTGCCCCTCCGCACCCCCAGCCCCAGGCATCTACTAGTGTGCTTTCCGACTATGAATTTGACTGTTCTAGGAATCAAACAGTATTTGTCTGGATCTAATGTATGGTGCTCGGTCGCTCAGTTGTGTCTGACTGTTTGCAGCCCCATGAGCTGTAACCCGCCAGGCTCCTGTGTCCATGGAATTTTCCAGGCAAGAATACTGGAGTGGGGGAGCCGTTTCCTACTCCAGGGGATCTAAACCAGGATTGAACTCAAGTCTCCTGCGCCTCCTGCATTGGCAGGCGGAGTCTTCCCCGCTGGCACCTAATGTATACTGGAATGCATTTTGCAGGTTAGCATGTGCCCTATAAACAGACTGTGCCTCTGTCCCGCCCCCACCCCCACCGCCGTGTGTTCTCATTAGTGGCCTCTTATATACACAGGACTGTATAGACCCAGACAGCACTACCACCCACCCTGGTGGCACAGTCCCTTTGCTGGTCTGTCCCCCCGGCAGCCAGGGAGAGGCCACGGCTCTCTGTGGGGCCGCTGTCTCCGCCCCTCTGGGCCTGGTGTATTTGTGGGACCACCTGATAGAGACTGTCCTCTGAGCAGGGAGGCAGGATCCTCCTCCCCTCGGTGAGGATGGGGACACCGAGGCCCTCCAACAGAAAGGATGTGGCCCGAGGCTGCGAGTGGAGCCAGAGCTGGGGCCGCAGCCGGGTGGCTCCTTCAGGCAGGGAAGGGGAACTGCGGTTCAGAGGGCAGCGCCAGAGTCCAGCTCTGCTCGGGTTCAAGTCCCCGCTCTGCTGCTGTCTCGTGCGCGTGGCACTGAGCAGGTGACTTCTGATTACTCCTGTGCACCAGGGGGACGATGACAGATGACGGCTTCACGGGAGCCAGCGGGTTAACCCGTGGAGCACTTGGCAAGAGCTCACCGGGCTGACTCGGATGAGTAGAGCCTTGGCAACCACCTCGTTGGCGTCCCTGCACCTGCCCCAGCCAGAGACAGGGCCAGGGGCCTCTCTGCTCCCCGTTTCCCTCCTACTTAGCCTCCAGTAGCAGAGACTTGGACCAACTAGACAGGCTAGGGAAGGGCATTCCAGGCGAGGGAACGCAGTAAACAAAAGGGAGGGATGGGATCAGCTAGGGGCCGTTCCAAGAACAGTTTGGGATCAGGTTCCTCTTGCAGGAGCCCTGGGCATTCACGTGATGGGAGAGGCAGGGACCAGGCCTCGAAGGGCCTTGAGTGCTAGGCTGAGGAGTTTGCTTTGGCCTGGAAGTGTCTGGGAGTCGCCAGGTGTTCGGGGCTGGGACCAGCCATGGTCGTGTAACTGGGGCTGGACCGGAGGGGCTGGCGGAGACCCAGTGACTGGTAGGGTGGCCTCCAGGACAGGGAGGGTGTCCAGGGGACGCAGTGCTGCCCCCAGTACCCGATTCAGGACCGCATGGTGCAGACCCTCGATTAATGAATGACTGAGGCTGTACCCGGGATGGGAGCCACTTAAGAGGTGGGCCTATGTGTCCCATGAATAGTGCAGCCCTGATGAAGCCGCTGGGAAGGGCTCTGGGGAGGGGGGCTGTGGTTCCCTCAGCCCCACACGGAGTTCAAGAGAAGAGTGGCTCTGTGTTCTTGGCAGAAATGGGAAATCACCCGGTTCCATCTTGGCTGTGATTATATTTGGGGATCCAGCTGCCCCCCGCATAGCAGCTGCCAGGCCGTCTCTCTAGGGAGCCACAGCTGTCCTCCAGGGTGGGACACAGGGAATAGAGGGGGGCTGCCCAGGTACCAGGCCACTAGAAGACCCAAGGTCCGGGACCCACCAGGGTCACAGTCTCCGTTCCACCGCCAGGGGAATGCGGCAAGGGGTGGGGGGCCAGCCCTGCCGCCCACTAGCTGTGAGGTCTGAGCAAGTCCCTTCCTCTCTCTGAATTATATTATACAGGACGGGCTAGGATATGTGATACTAATAAGCAACCTCAGATTCTTTTTTTTTCCTTTTCGCCTACAGATTTTAAAAAATCTAGAAGGTTTTTGAGATACCATAGAATTCCCCACCTGGAACGTACCATTCAGTTAGCGGACTCACAGAGCTGTGTAACATCACCATAAACAATTTTAGAATGCTTTCATCACCCCCCAAAGCAACCTTAAACGCACTGGTAATCTATCTCCATTAACCCACTCCCTACTCCCAGCTTCTGGCAACCACTAATCTTTCTGCCGGGATAGCTTTATCTATTCTGAATATTTCATATAAATGGAACCTTGTATGTTGCCTTTTGTGGCTAATTTCTTACCATAATTTGAAGGTTAACCCGTGGTGTACTTTGTTCCTTTTAATGACTGAATAATAGTCCACCATATGGGTAGAAAACATTTTGCTTATCCATTCATCAGCTGATAGACACTAAGTTCTTTTTGCTGCTGCTGCTAAGTCGCTTCAGTCGCGTCTGACTGTGCGACTCCATAGACGGCAGCCCACCAGGCTCCCCCATCCCTGGGATTCTCCAGGCAAGAACACTGGAATGGGTTGCCATTTCCTTCTCCAATGCATGAAAGTGAAAAGTGAAAGTGAAGACGCTCAGTCGTGTCTGACTCTTCACAACCCCATGGACTGCAGCCCACCAGGGTCCTCCGTCCATGGGATTTTCTAGGCAAGAGTACTGGAATGGCTTGCCATTGTCTTCTCCGAAGTTCTTTCTATGTTTTAGCTATTATGAATAATACAATTGTGACCATTTGGGTACAAGATTTTCGTAGACCTAAGTTTTCATTTATCTGGGGTGTAGACCTAGAAATGGGATTTCTGGGTCTTACAGTAACTCTATGTTTAACATTTTGAGAAACTGCCCGAATGCTTTTCTAAGTGACTGTACTATTTCACATTCCCACCAACAGTGTATGAGGGTTCTAGTTTCTTCACTTCCTGCCAACGCTTGGTATTGTCTGTCTTTTTAGTGAAAGCCATCCTTCTGGGTGTGGAACCTCACTGTGGTTTTGCAGTCCCCTAACTAACTGATGAGCATTTTTTGATGTGTTTATTGGCTATTTATATATCTTCTTTGGAGTGACATCTATTCAGATCCTCTGCCCGTTTTCAATTTTTAAAATTTTTAATTGCAGTTGATTTACAAAATATTAATTTCTGATTTACTGCAAGATGGTTCATATATGTATATATATATCTTTTTCAAAGTTTTTTCCATTATGATTTATTACATGATATTGAATATAATTCCTTGTACTATACATTAGGACCCTGTTGTTTGTCTATTTTATTTTTAAATTTCAGTTCAGTTCAGTCGCTCAGTCGTGTCTGACTCTTTGCGACCCCATGAATTGCAGCACGCCAGATTTTGGAGCCCCAAAAAATAAAGTCTGACACTGTTTCCACTGTTTCCCCATCTATTTCCCATGGAGTGATGGGACCGGATGCGATCTTTGTTTTCTGAATGTTGAGCTTTAAGCCAACTTTTTCACTCTCCTCTTTTACTTCCATCAAGAGGCTTCTTAGTTCCTCTTCACTTTCTGCCATAAGGGTGGTGTCATCTGTGTATCTGAGGTTATTGATATTTCTCCCGGCAATCTTGATTCCAGCTTGTGCTTCTTCCAGTCCAGCGTTTCTCATGATGTACTCTGCGTATAAGTTAAATAAGCAGGGTGACAATATACAGCCTCGACGTATTCCTTTTCCTATTTGGAACCAGTCTGTTGTTCCATGTCCAGTTCTAACTATTGCTTCCTGGCCTGCATACAGATTTCTCAAGAGGCAGGTTAGGTGGTCTGGTATTCCCATCTCTTTCAGAATTTTCCACAGTTTTATTTATTTGGCCTTGCCAGGTCTTAGTCGTAGCACATGGAGTCTTCGATCTTTGTTGGTGGCACCTAATGTGAAACCTAATTCGCTGACCAGGTATCGAACTTGGGCCCCCTGCTTTAGGATCTCAGGGTCTTAGCCATTGAACCACCATGGAAGTTCCATCTATTTTATACATAATAGTTTGTATCTGCTAATCTTAATCTCCGAATTTATCTCTCTCCCTCTTTCCTCTTTGGTAAACATTAGTTTTGTTCCCCCTGTCTGTGACTGTTTCTGTTTTGTAAATAAGTTCATTTGTATCACATTTTAGACGCCACATATAAGTGAAGGGCTTCCCTGATAGCTCAGTTGGTAAAGAATCCACCTGCAAGGCAAGAGACCTCGGTTCGATCCCTAGGACGATCCCCTGGAGAAAGGATAGGCTACTCACTCCAGTATTCTGGCCTGGAGCATTCCAGGGACTGTATAGTCCACGGGGTCGCAAAGAGTCAGACACGCCTGACTTTCACTTTCACTTTTCACATGTAAGTAATACCATGTGATATTTGTTTTCCTCTGACTGGCTTCATTTAGTATGATAACCTCTAGGTCCATTCATGCTGCTGTGAGCAGCATTATTTCATTCTTTATTACGGCTAGTAATGTTCCGTTGTATGTGCGTGCCACAGCTTTGCTCCTCTGTCTGTCGGTGAACATTTAGGTTGCTTCCATGTCTTGGTGGTGGTGGTGGTTTAGTCACTAAGTTGTGTCTGACTCTTGCGACCCCATGGACTGTAACCCACCAGGCTCCTCTATCCTTGGGATTCTCCAGGCAAGAATACTGGGGTGGGTTGTCAGTTCCTTCTCCAGGGGATCTTCCCAACCCAGGAATCAAACCCAGGTCTCCTGCCCTGCAGGCAGATTCTTTACCGACTGAGCTCTTGGCCATTGTAAATAGTATGGCTATGAATATTGGGGTGCATATATCTTTTCAACTTAGATATATGCCCAGGACTGGGATTTCTGGGTCGTATGCACTGCCTTTTTTTTTTTTTTTTAATTAGACTTTATTCTTTAGGTTCACAGCCCAGTGAGTTTTCCCATATGCCCCTCCACCAAGTTCATTTGTTAGAGGCACAGAACAGCAAGGGACATTTTCTTGGTCTTGTTTCACGTCCATCATGGGCGGGCACGGTCTCTGCTCCAAGTCTCCTCAGTCCAGGACCCAGGCTGTTGGAGCTACACTGGTGGCCAAGGCGGAGTGAGGGGGAAGTGGAGGGGGAAGTGTTCACTCACCCGGTGCCTCTTAAAGCTTCCACTCGGAACACATCACTTTGCATCTCAGTGGCACAGCGAGTTCCCCAGCCATGCCTCCCTCCAAGGGGATGTGCAGTCTTCCCCTGAGCCTGGAAGGAGAGGATTCCAATATCTTGGAACATCTCTGATGCCTCAGCAGTTGAATAGCGTCCTTTCCTGCAGGACTTCTCAGTGCCTTTACTGCGCTAATGTTCCCTGTCCCTCTCTGGAGAGAGTAGGGTGTAGCAGGCAGAGGAGCCCAGATTTACTTGCCTGGGAAACCCTTTTCTCCCAGAGCATCTCATGGGCTGAGAGTTTCCTAGAGTCCCGTATGGGAACCACTGCCAATTCCTAGAACAGGGATGGGCAGACGTTTTGGGAAGCATCAGATAGCAAGTAGTTCAGGCTTTGCAGCGGGCGGGGGGAGCCTCTGAACCAACTCTATCTTTGCGTGAAAAGCAGCTGCATGCAATATGCAAACAAGTGGGCGTGACTGCGTGCCAATAAAATGTTATTTATAGAAACTGAAACTTGAATTTCAGACTCTTTTGATTTTTCCAACCATTTAAAAAAGTAAATAGCCAAAGTGGAAACAGAGACTTCCCAGTGGTCCAGTGGTTAAGAATCCTTCTTGCAATGCAGCCGACTCGGGTTCCACCCCCGGTCGGGGAACTAAGACCCCACTTGCCTCAGTGCAACTACTGAGCCCATGAGTTTCAACGAGGGACTCCACGTGCTGCAGTGAAAGATCCTGCCCGATGCCACCAAGACTGCAGGTGATGCAGCTGAGACCTGATGCAGCCCAATCAATTAATTAGTTAATTTAAAAAAAAAGTGAAACCATTCTCAGCTCATGGGCTGTATGAACACCGGTGTTGGGCTAGACGTAGCGCCTTTGGGTTGGTCTGCTCACTCCTGTCCTGGGGGATGAAGCCCGACCCTTTGCCTGGCATTCAAAGTCCTCATGTTCCTCAGCTTCTTCTGCCACCACATCTTTACACAGAACCGGGCTTGGGATGTAGTGGGTGATTTTCCAGGAACAAGTCATATTCTTTCACTCCCGGGCCTTTGCACAGGCTGTTCCTCCCTCCGGGAATGCCCTTCCAGCGCTTCTCAGTTTGGGAATGCTGCAGCCTCTCTTGGCCCTGGGGGAGGATCAGAAGCTGCCATGGCTGTCGGCTCCTTCACTCCCAAGGTGCCTTTGCCTTGTATTCCACCCTCGTAGCTCAGTTGGTAAAGAATCTGCCTGCAATAGAGACCTGGGTTCGATCCCTGGGTCGGGAAGATCCCCTGGATGAAGGATATGGCAAGCCCCTGCAGTATTCTTGCCTGGAGAATCCCGTGGACAGAGGAGCCTGGCAGGCTGCAGTCCGTGGGGTCTCAAGCGACTAAACCACCACGACATTCTGATTTTTCATAGATGTATTTGCTTCTGCAAATCTGAGCTTCTGGAGGGTGGGGATCTTGTCCTCCTGATCTCTGGGCCCAAGGGAGGGAGCGCTGGCATGGCCTAAGGGCCACTAAGGAGGAAAGAAAATGAGACCAGGTTGGGGGTGGAGGGGTGCTCCCCAGGGGATCCCAGCCCCAGCCAAGGTCCCAAGATGGGGACACGTTTGGAACCTGGAGGGACCCGGACACCGTCTGCTGCAGCCAGGTTGGGGGTGGCAAGGGACACAGGGGGCTGAGGGTGACACTAGGGAAGGCCTGTGTGGCTGAGGAGCAGGGGCCACGGAAGGGTCTTGAGCAGGGGGGTGTCTCGACGAAACTGATCTTTGCGGTGCTCACTGTGGCCTCGGCCAGGTCCAGCCCCTCTGGCCGTTCTCCACGGCCCCGAGCCCAGTGGAGTCTGTGAGCTTGGGTCCATCTGTCTTTGACTGAGAACAGGGGCCCCTTCCCAGCTTTTGAGGCTCCTTCTTGGTGCTCCTCGGGGGTGTCCAGATGCAAGTCCTGGACCAGCACTTAGAAGCACAGGTTCAAGGTCTGGTTCCACCTGCCTAGCTTCCTGTGTGGTCTGGAACAAACAAGTCCCTTCCTCTCTCAGGGCCTCATTTTGCACATCTGTCAAGTGGAGCAACGACCCCTGTGTTGGAGGCCTCCTGTGGTGCTGCGAGGGTCAAATAAAGCCTGGTCTCAAGGGGACTGGGACCAGGAGAGAGCTAACCTTGATGGGGGACCCTGTCGCTGTGTCCCGACACCTGGCTCAGCGGAGTGCTCTCGGGGTGTGGAGCTCTCGTGAAGAGGGACGGAAGCTGATGGGAATTCCCTGGTGGTCTAGTGGTTAGGGCTTCCCTTGTGCCTCAGCTGGTAAGGAATCTACCTGCAATGCAGGAGACCTGGGTTTGATCCCTGGGTTGGAAAGATCCCCTGGAGAAGGGAAAGGCCACCCCACTCCAGTATTCTGGCCTGGAGAGTTCCTTAGACTGTACAGTCCACGGGGTCCCAAAGAGTCGGACTCAACTGAGCGGCTTTCAGTCATACTCACTGGTGGTTAGGACTCCCCTCTCCCCGTCAGGGCCTGGGTTCAATTCCTGGTCGGGGAACTAAGACCCCACAGCACAGTTAAAGAGTGAAGGAGGCTGTGGACTTCCCTGGTGGTGCAGGAAGGCAGGGGACATGGGTTCGATCCCTGGTCCGGGAAGATCCCACATGCAGCTGAGGTCGTTCGCCACAACTACTGAAGCCCGCGTGACTAGAACCTGTGTTCTGCAACTAAAGAGGTCCCCACAGTGAGAAGCCCGAGCACCGCAACTAGAGAGGGGCCCCCGCTTGGCGCAACCAGAGAAAGCACACAGAGCTACAAAGACTCAGTGCAGCCAAAACTAAATTTTAAAAAATAAGTAAATAAAGTGAACGAGGCTGAGAGTGGGCTTAAGTGAAAGGGGCTCAAGTCTCTGAGGTTCAGATAAAACCACTCAAGTCTCATTGGTGCTGGCACATGGCGTCATCCTGTAGCAGATCAGGTCCCATTTGGACCTGAAGCTGAGGCAGAAGCCTCTTATTTTACAGATGGGGAAACTGAGGCCAGAGAGCCCCAGGGATGGGCTCAAGGGCCCTCAGGGTGGCCCTAGTGCAGCAAGTCTTGGCCCAGGTTCAAGCTCCACCGCCCTCTGCCTTGCGGGTCCCCTGGCAGCATCCAGAGAGTCTCGGCCCCTATGCTCTCTCCCCGGGAGACACAGATGCCAGGATGTGCGGAGAGTCGGTGCCGCTAATTAGTCACATCATTTTTGGCATCTCACACAGCCTCGGGGAAGTGGAGAATGTCATTGTCAAAGTATTTTTGAATATTTGCCTTCTCAGCAAGAAGACGCTGTGAGAACACTCCGTCTTGTATACGGGTGGCTACTAACAGAAATAACAAGCGCCGTGGGCTGGAGGGATCTGGGAGCCCGCGAGAGAGGCCTGAAGGAAACGCTGGCGCTGCTGGTCACAGCTGCACCGCTCTGCCCTCTGGGCCCGGTGTCCTCACCGTAAAGAGGTTCATCCATTTATCAGATACTTAGGGAAGCCCACTGTGTGCCGTGCACTGCTCTCGGCTCTGGAGAAACAGTGAACAAAGAGCACAGGAGTACTTGCCCTCAGGAGGCTGTCACCCTCAGCGCGAGCCAGACAGCGTTACTGTGGTTCAGTCACTCAGTCATGTCCAACTCCTTGCAACCCCGTGGACTGCAGCATGCCAGACTTCCCTGTCCATCACCAGCTCCTGGAACTTGCTCAAACTCACATCCATTGAGTCGGTAATGCTATACAACCATCTCATCCTCTGTTGCTCCCTTCTCTTCCTGCCTTCAATCTTTCCCGGCATTAGGGTCTTTTCCAATGAATCAGTTCTTCACATCAGGTGGCCAAAGTATTGGAGTTTCGGCTTCAGCCTCAGTCCTTCCAATGAATATTCAGTGTTGATTTCCTTTAGGATTGACTGGTTTGACCTCTCTGCTGTCCAATGGACTCTCAAGAGGATTCTCCAGCATCATAGTTCGAAAGCATCAATTCTTTGGCATTCAGCCTTATTGACGGTCCAACTCTCACATCCATACGTGACTACTGGAAAACACATGGCTTTGACTAGATGGACCTTTTTCGGCAAAAACACACCAGCTGATGACGTGTGCAAATGAAAAAGCGTTGGGTGGAGGGTGGCCCGTTTTAAAAGGGCGGTCAGATCCGAAGGAGGTAAGGAGTGAGTCGAGGGGGTCTCTAGGGGAAAAGCACTCCTGGCACAGAGAACAGAAGGTGCCAAGGCCCTGAGGGCTGGGCGAGCTGGGTTTGTCGGAGGAGCAGCAGAAAGGATAGTGAGGTGACCGCCAAGTGGTGACAGAGAGGAGGCCAGGTGGCAAGAAGGGCCCAGGAGGCCCCAGGGGCCCACTTGGGTGGGGCCTTCCGAGCCACTGGAAAGCCTTTGCTTCCGTTCTGAATAAGGTGGGAGCCCTGGAGGGTCTGAAAAGTGCAAGTGCCAGTCACTCAGTTGCGGTGTCTGACTACGAACCCAGGGACCGTAGCCCGCCAGGCTCCTCAGTCCATGGGATTCTCCAGGCAAGAATACTGGAGTGGGCAGCCATTCCCCTCCCCAGGGGATCTTCCTGACCCAGAGGTCAATCCCAGACGTCCTGCACTGCAAGCAGATTCTTTACCGTCTGAGCCCCCAGGGCGGCCCGGGGAAGGTTTAGAGCAGGGGAATGATGCGATCTGGCTTCTGTTTTCGCCATCTTCCTCTGGCAGAGGCCGAGAAGCCAGTCGTAACAGTCCAGGTGAGAGGTGACAGGTCTCCCCCCGGAGGGACCCTGGAGAAACCAGCGGAGGCTGGATTCTGCACATGCCTGGGGGCAGAGCAGATGGCGGGTGTGGAGTTTGAGGAGGAGAGAAGCCAAGCAGGGTGACTCCAAAGTTGTGAAGTGAGCGCATGGGAGAAGAGGGGACAGTCCCCGCGGGGGGGGCAGGGCGTGACGCCCAAGGGCCACCGGACAGTCCTGGAGCGGGCGGCCGGGCTTGAGGGGCGAGTTTTTGCTGGAGACATACACTTGGGCGTCATCGGGTAGAAGTGTTCTTTAAGGCCACGAGCCAGCCTGAGATCACCAAGGGGTGAGCGAGAGAGGAGGCCGGGGGCAGATAGTACCAGCAGCGTCTCCCACTCAGGGAGCACTGACGGGTGCTCAGGCCCGGGTGCTTCTCTCACTGTGACAGTCGTGCCTGACACCCAGGCCGCTCCATCACAGACCACGTCCAGGCAAGAGCTGGGGTGGCAGCTAAGCCTGTGCGTTGCAACTACTGAGCCTGTGCTCTGGAGCCCGGGAGCCACAGCTACCGGGCCCACGGACCCCAGAGCCCATGATCCACAACCCGAGAAGGCACCACAGTGAGAAACTCTCGCACGGCAGCTGGACGGCAGCCCCCTCTCACCGTGACTAGAGAGAAGCCGCAGCAACAAAGAAACAGCACAGCCAAAATACATTAAAATCATAAAAATCATAATGAAAAAAAAAGAGCTGGGGTCGGAGCCTGAGGGAGAGTGGAGGGTACACAGCTGCGTCCAGATGCAAGGCTGTCTACCACCTGCCCCACCATCCCCTCTGGCCCTGTTAGGGGGTCCTGGCCTTGAATCTGAAGGCTGGACTCCAACCCTGGCCCCTCAACTCCTGTATGTGTGTTTGAGAGAGAGAGAGAGAAAATACACATAAGATCTATCATTTTACCATTTTGGCGTCTGCTTATAGCTCAGCTGCAGTTAGGTCCATCCACAGTATTGTGCAATCATCTCTATTATCAGTTGCAGATCCTTCTCCTCGCCTCGGCAGGAAACCCTGGCCCCATAAACAGTCACTCCTATTCCCTCTTCCCCAGCACCGGACAACCCAGATCTGCTTTCTGTCTCTGTGGACTTGCCTGTTCTGTATGTCACAGAAATGGAATCAGACACCGTGGGGCCTGTTTCCTTCATTTAGCATGTTGCTCTCAGGCTCATCCCCAGAGTCGCCGTCCGCCCACGGTTCGTGCCTTTCTCTGGCCGGGTCCCTCTGTCCTTGGCCGGCTCTGCCACCTGGACTCACACACCTTAGTTCACTGGGCTGACATGAGGAGGTTTCAATACACCAGAAAGTAGTGAGCCCTCCTCCTCCTGGGCCCAGGTGGGAGAAGAGGTGGGCCTGGTGTGGATGGGAGGGCTTTGGGGGTCTGCACAGTCAGGGGCAACCCCTCAGCTTCCCCCACAGCGGGACTTGGAACCAGCTCTAGCCGTGGGTGAAGTCAGTGACCACCCACCCACCTGATTTTTGGCTTCCAAGATTTTGCTGCACTTCTTTCTGTCCATTTTGATGGGGCTTGGGGCAAGACTGAGGGCTTCCCTGGTGGCTCAGAGGGTAAAGCGTCTGCCTGCAATGCTGGAGACCCGGGTTTGATCCCTGGGTCGGGAAGATCCCCTGGAGAAGGAAATGGCAACCCACTCCAGTACTCTTGCCTGAGGACCTGGTAGGCTACAGTCCGTGGGGTCGCAAAGAGTTGGACACGACTTGGCAATTTCACTTTCTTTTCTTTTCTGGGGCAAGACTGAAGGTGAGCGAACTGGCTCCACCGACCATCATTCCATTCCTTCGCAGGCTTCCTGAGATTTCCGAGGCAGCCCTCGGGGACAGGCTTCACCTGCTCCTCAGAGGGGAGTCTGGACAGGCGGAGGCAGCACCCTGGAGATGGAGTGGGGCTGCCCCGGGGCTGCCCCGTTCCTCCCTCGGCTCTGAAAATGCCGGGTGTTTAGTAAATTGGCCCGACACTTTGAGTTGTGCCCTTGCCTGAAAGGACGCCTTCCTCTGGGGCCACCCATCAGAACCCCTAACTTTCACTGAGGCTCACACGTTCTAGGCCAGTGGGAAGACAGATATCAGCAAGACAGATGTTCAGGGGGATTCCCTGGCGGTCCAGTGGTTGGGACTCTGCACTCACTGCTGAGGGGCTGGATTCGATCCCTGGTCTGGGAACTAAAATCCCACAAGTTGTGTGATGCTGTTAGAAAAAAAAATCCTTGTCCTTGTTCAGTCGGTCAGTTGTGTTCGACTCTTTGCAACCCCATGAACTGCAGCACTCCAGGCTTCCCTGTCCTCCACTATCTCCCGGAGTTTGCTCAGACTCATGTCCATTGAGTCCATGATGCGGTCTAACCATCTCATCCTCTGTTGCTCCCTTGTCTTCCTGCCCTATCTTTCCCAGCATCAGAGTCTTTGCCAATGAGTTGGCTCTTCGAATCAGGTAGCCAAAGTATTGGAGCTTTAGCTTCAGCATCAGTGAATATTCACCATCAGTGAATATTCCAACTCCCAGTGAGTATTCAGGGTTGATTTCCTTTAGGATTCACTGGTTTGATCTTGCTCTCCAACAGACTTTCAGGAGTCTTCTCCAACACCACAGTTCGAAAGCATCAATTCTTTGGTACTCAGCTTTCTTTATGGTCCACCTCTCACATCCAGTACATGACTACTGGAAAAACCATAGCTTTGACTAGATGGACCTTTGTTGGCAGAGTAATGTCTCTGCATTTTAATATGCTGTCTAGGTTTGTCATAGCTTTTTTTCCAAGGAGCAAACGTCTTTTAATTTCATGCCTGCAGTCACTATCTGCAGTGATTTTGGAGCCCAAGAAAATAAAATCTATCACTGCTTCCACTTTTTCTCCATCTATTATTTGCCATGAAGTGATGGGACCGGGTGCCACGATCTTTGTTTTCTGAATGTTGAGCTTTAAGCCAGCTTTTTCACTATCCTCTTTCACCTTCATCAAGAGTCTCTTTAGTTCCTCTTCTCTTTCTGCCATTAGAAAAAATAAATTTTTTTAATTAAGAAAAAAAAAACAGATGCTTGGGCCAGAGGGAGGAAGGGGGGTGAAAGGGTGGGAGGACCAAGGAGAGGCTTCTGCTGAGCCCCACCCTTGGGCCACAGTAGCCCTTCCTGCAAGTGGTGAGGGGGTCTTCTTCCGGTCTTACCTTCACCTATACCACTCTCAACAGCGCCCCACCCCACGTGGGGGCCATGAGGAGGACCTGGAGGTATATTTTCCTCTAGGCCAGGCACTGGCCAGGACTGGAGCACGCTGTAAGCGGGACAGACAGACAGGTCCTGGTGCCAAGGTGGAGTCCAGTGAGTGAGTGATAACACACAAGAACAAAGAGCCACAACTGTCACTGAGATAAAGCTGAAGGCCTGCAGGAGGAGGCCTTGGCTGCTGGAGGTGGGAGGTGGGAAGGCTCCCAGGAGGTGACGGCAGAGTGAGAGGGAGCGGGGACTCCAGGCTAGGAACAGCCTGTGCAAAGTCCTGGAGGAGGTGAGTGGGTGGGCAGGGATCAGAGGGCTGGAAGGGAGACCCATACCCACCCAGGGCCTGGAGCTTGTGGAGGAGGCTTTGAATTGTATCCTTAGCAGGAAACCTGGGGGTTGTGAATTGGGAAGGCAGGTTCCAGTTCCTGTTTTGGATGATGATCTCTGGCTGTCCTGGGACTTCCCAGGTGGCGCGGTGGTAAAGAATCTGCCTGCCAATGCAGGAGAGAGAGGAGACTCGGGTTCGATCTCCAGGTGGGGAAAATTCCCTGGAGGAGGAAATGGCAACCCATTCCAGTATTCTTGCTTGGGAAATCCTATGGACAGAGGAGCCTGGTGGGCTACAGTGCATGGGGTCTCCAAGAGTTGGATAGGACTGAGCGACTGAGCATGTACACACACTGTCTGGATGTCCTGGGGCAAAGGGACAGTGTCCGACACACATTCAAGCTGGGAGGGAGGAGGAACTGCCCAGGTGTCCTGAGCTGCCCTGCCCAGGGGGAGACCTGCAAGGCTCCCTTGAGCCTGGCACCTGTGGCAGTGACCTGTCTCTAGGACCCAGTGCTCCCACAGTCACCTGCCAGGGCCAACTGTCTCCCCGTCCATGTGTCCGTCTGTCTCAGGGGGACTTTAGCAGGTTTGCCTTTTTCTGCCACAGCATCCCGTGGAGTTGGGGTGGGGAGGAGTAGCTAACTCCCACTGTCCCTCCTGTAGATAAGGGGTGCGTCCTCGGACAGGAAACCACACGCTGGAAGGCGGTTTCTAGACGAGAGACACCCTGTCTCTGAGTGTCTAAATGTCTGGGTGCAGCTGGCGGTAGCCTGAAAGCTGGCATCTGCCAGCCGCGGGGCTACCTGGGAAGCCACACGTGCTCAGTGTTTATTGCACGGCGACACGTTTACACTCTGACTCGGGTTTTGTTGAAACATCCCAGAATGACCCCAGGACCCTTAGCAGGGGTGATTTAATGAACCCTGCTGTGCGTGAGGCCCTCAGACCATAGAGTGGCCTCATGGAGCTTACTTTCCAGAAGGAGAGAAAGACAGAGCCGCAAAAGGTGGTTATCATTGTGACCAGTGTCAGGATCACAGGGACCCGGGCTGGGACAGGGGCCTCAGGTGGTCAGGGAGGGCAGAAGGGCTCCCTGGAGGAGGTGACCCATGAGCTGAGACAGGATGCAGTGGGCCATGTGGCCTGGTGGGAGTGGCATGCCCCAAGCAACCCCAGGAAGGCAGAGGTCCCCCAAAGTGGGGAAACGAGACAGACCTGGGCTGCAGGGCCTTTGAGCTCCAGCGAGAAGACTCCCCATGGCCACCTGCAGGCCTGGGGCTGGGGTCTGTCTCAGCTGACCCTCCACAGGCCTGTAGCCTGGCCTACCCCCTGCCACTTACCCCGGGCCTGTGGCCATCTCCCAACTCTCTTGGGGAGGCTTCTTAGATAAAGAGGGACATATTCCTGAGGCTACTTGAAGGAAGGGCAGCAGGAACAGGGCAAGAAAGACCTGGCCCTGGTACTTCTGTTCCCGAGTCCTTCTCTGACGGCAGGCTCCAACTGGGCCTCCGACCTCCATTGTCACGGGAGGGTCGAGGCTGCAAGACTCCACCTGGGGGCTGACAGACGGCACAGTGCAGACCTGAGCGAGCGGGGAGCTGCAAGACAGGACCTAAGGGGCGCTTCCTGTAGTCACTCTGCTGGCCCTGGCATCCCAGCGAAGTTAGGACTTCATTAGCCAGAGAAGGCCGATGCGGGGAGCCGGACCTGAGACCTCTACGCCCAGCGGGGAGGCTTGACTGAAAACAGCTTTACTGAAACCCTTCATGAACTGTACAGTGCACCTATTTCAAGTGTACAGTTCAGTGTGCGTGCGTGTGCTCAGTCGCTCGGTCGTGGCCGACTCTTTGCCACCCCGTGGACTTCCCAGGCGGCTCAGGGGTAAAGAGTCTGCCTGCCCATGCAGGAGACACGGGTTCAATCTTGGGTTGGGAAGATCCCCTGGAGGAGGAAATGGCAACCCACTCCAGTATTCTTGCCTGGAGAATCCCATGGACAGAGGAACCTGGAGGGCTCCAGTCCATGGCGTCGCAAAGAGTCGGACACAATTAGCAGAGATCAAACCTCCATCTCTTGCGTCTCCTGCATGGGCAGGCGGATTCTTTACCGCTGCGCCACCTGGGAACCCTGTACAATCCAACGGTTTTTAGTCCAGTCAGAGTCCGGGACCAGCACTACCAGCAGTTTGAGAACATCCCATCACCTCAGACAGAAACCCCGCGCCCATCAGCGTTTCACTGCCTAGTGCCCTCCTCTCCCAGCCCGTGGCCACCTGCATTCTTCTTTCTGTCTCTATTCATTTGTCAACTCTGGACATTTTCTATAAATGGCATCATATAATATGTGCTCTTTTGTGACTGGCTTCTTTCATCCAACATAATGTTTTCAAGTCTCATCCATATTGTAGCACGTGTCTATTTTTTCCTTTTGATTGTTGACTAATATCCCATCTTATGGTGGTCCAGTCGTTAGGACTCTGTGCTTCCACTGCAGGGGGCACGGGGTCAGTTCTTGATGGAGGAACTAAGATCCCACATGTTGTGATGAGGCCCCCAAAATTAACTATATAATAAAGTTTAAAAATTCCATCTTATGACTAGACCACATTTTGTTTACCCGTTCATCAGTTGATGAACATTACGCTGTTTCCATTTTTTTCTCCCCTTTTATTTTGGCTGCATTAGGTCTTCGTTGTGGCTCGTGAACTTCTCTAGCTTCAGTATGTGAGCTTGGTTGCCTGGAGGCCTGTGGGATCTTAGTTCCCCAACCGGGGATCCTACCCGTGTCCCCTGCATTGGAAGGTGGATTCTTTTTGCTTTTTGTTTGACGTGACGTTTTATTTGTAAGGTGGATTCTTAACCACTGGACTACCAGGGAAGGCCTTGTTTCCACTTTTTGACTATTGTGAATAACACCACTATGAGCATTTGTGCACAAGTTTTTGTGTGGGTATATGTTTTCATTCTTTCGGGTATATATCTAAAAGTAGGATTGGTGGGTTGCATGGTAACTCTATGTTTAACTTTTTGAGGAACTGCCAGACTATTTTTCAAAGCAGCTGCATCGTTTCACATTTCCGCCAGCAGTGTATGAGGGTTTCAACGTTTCCTCATTCTCCCAAATACTTGTTATCACCACTCTTTTTTTATGATAGCCATCCTATGCGATGGATACCTGGTGCTATCTCATTGCAGTTTTGATTTTCATTTCCCTAGTGGCTATTGTTGAGCATCTTTTCATGTCCTTATTGACCATTTGTATATCTTCTTTGCAGAAATGTTTAGATACTTTTACCCATTTTAAAATTGGTTTAGGGCTTCCCTGGTGGCTCAGCGGTAAGGCATCCACCTGCCAATGCAGGAGACATGGGTTTTCCCAATCCTTGATCTGGGAAGATTCCACATGCTGTGGGACAACCAAGGCTGTGAGCCTGTGCTCTAGAGGCCAGCGTCACGACTGCTGAAGCCCTCTCACCCTAGAGCCCTTCTCCACAGCAAGAGAAGCCACCACAAAGAGAGCCCCGCACATCGTAACTAGAGAGTAGCCCTTGTTCATCACAACTAGAGAAAAGCCTGCAAAGCAACAAAGACCCAGCACAGTCAAAAATAAATAAATAAATAAATTGGCTTGCTGCTAAGTCACTTCAGTCGTGACTGAACAACTGTGCAGCCGACTCTGTGCAACCCCATAGACGGCAGCCCACCAGGCTCCCCCGTCCCTGGAATTCTCCAGGCAAGAACACTGGAGTGGGTTGCCATTTCCTTCTCCAATGCATGAAAGTGAAAAGTGAAAGTGAAGTCGCTCAGACGTGTTTGACTTCTAGCGACCCCATAGACTGCAGCCCACCAGGCTCCTCCGTCCATGAGATTTTTCAGGCAAGAGTACTGAAGTGGGGTGCCATTACCTTCTCCGAATAAATTGGCTTATTCATCTTTTATTATTGAGTTGTGAAATTTCTTTACGTATTCCAGATCAAACCCTTTACCAGGTATGATTTATAAATATTGTCTCCCATTGTGTGGACTGTCTTTAACTTTCTTGATAGTATCATTTGTAAAACAAAAACAAAATATTTAAATTTTGATGAAGTCCAATTTATCTATTTTTTCCTTTTTGTTCCTTATGCTCTTGGAATTGTGTTTAAGAAGTATGTACTTAAAAAAAAAGTCTGTGCTTAACTCTAAATCTCTCCTTGTGAAATGATAATTTACTCCTGCGTTTTCTCTTCAGAGTTTTATAGTTTTAGCTCTTACAGCTAGGTATGTGATCCATTTTGAGTTTTTCTTCAGTTATTAACACATTTAAGTAACCAGAGCTGGAGGCAGGTCTAATATCTGCTGTGATTTTGGAGCTGAGTGTACACACTGTTCTGAGATCTCTCTAACACGTAATGTGATGAGACAGTATCATGATTTCTATGGGGAGACAGAGCCCTAGCCCTTGCTAATACTGCCTACATTCATAATTGAAGAAAATGATAGATTTCAGTTAAAGGTTCATTTAAACAAATGTGTAACTACCCTCCAGGGCTCATGGTACCCCTGAGCTCTATCCACGGGTTACAGGTTAAGAACTCCTAGAGAGCTAAAATTTCTGCCTGGAATATCAGTTTCTGAAGAGTCTTCTGGGGGAATGAACCCTCCCAGGACTGGCTTCTGGCTGTTTTTCTGCCACAGCCCAGCATACATCCTTCTTCCTGGCTCCAACTTTGTATAAGCTATTCCTTGCCTAGCAAATTTCTAACAAGCCATCTAACAATAATACTAAAACTAAAAAAAAAAAAAAAGAGTAGCAGTAAGAATTATAAACACAGGACTTCCCTAGTGGTCCAGTGGCCAAGACGACATGCTTGCAATCAAACCAGGGCCTGGGGTTTGATCCGTGGTCAAGGAACTAGATCCCGTGTGCCACAACTAAGAGGTCACATGTTGTTACTGAAAGGTCCCGAGATGAAGATCGAAGATGCAGCGTGCTGCAACTGAGGACCGGGGCAGCCAGATATACAAATAAATGAAATAAATATTTAAAAAACAATTATAAAGACTGTGTGTAGAATCAGAGGGCCTCCCAGATGGCACAGTTGGTAAAGAATCCCCTTGCTAACGCAGGAGATGAGGGTTAGATCCCTGAGTTGGGAAGATCCCCTGGAGAAGGAAACGGCTACCCACTCCAGTATTCTAGGCCTGGGAAATCTTATGGACAGAGGAGACCAGCGGGTTGCAAAAGAGTCAGACATGACTGAGCATGCACACAGGCATGCTCACACGGTATGTGTAGAATCAAACAAGGTCTTTTACCCACATTCTCAAACTTTGTCCTCCCTGCCTTCCTAGGTCTCTGGTGAGGCATGTGGCTTGCATGGCTCTGTGGCTGAGACCTGCTGTGGGGCACGTGGTTCAGACAGATGCCTTTACCTCTAGGAGCCTCAGATTCTTTACCTACAAGGCATGGATGAGCCGCATGGGATTACTGGGTGAATTAAAAGAACCCAAGATCTCTACCCGGAGAGCAGAACCAGGCAGAGTTATATACCTGAAGACATTAGCTATTATCTTTAAACCTTTCACAGGAGAGAAGGTGCTATTTCTCTGCCAGCATGTGGGAGGCCTGGGTTGGGAAGATCCCCTGGAGGAGGGCACAGCAACCGCCTCCAGTATTCTTGCCTGGATAATCCCCAGGGACAGAGAAGCCTGGTGGGCTACGGTTCCCGGGATCGCCAAGAGTCGGACATGACTGAGTGACTAAGCAGAGCACAGCATATCCGTTCTCTCCTTCCGCACTGGGTTAGTGTTTACTTATTTGTATCATTCAGGAGAAGGCAATGGCACCCCACTCTAGTACTCTTGCCTGGAAAATCCCATGGACGGAGGAGGCTGGTGGGCTGCAGTCCATGGGGTCGCTAAGAGTTGGACAGGACTGAGGGACGTCACTTTCACTTTTCACTTTCATGCATTGGAGAAGGAAATGGCAACCCACTCCAGTGTTCCTGCCTGGAGAATCCCAGGGACAGGGGAGCCTGGTGGGCTGCCGTCTATGGGGTCGCACAGAGTCGGACACGACTGAAGCGACTCAGCAGCAGCAGGATTGAGGTGTAGCAGAATCTCCAATCTCTCTATCTCAGGATCTCCAGTGGCTCTACTTTTAAAAGCCAAGGTTTCAGGCCTGGCTTACGGGGCATGAGCAGTGGGGACAGCTCAGAAGATTGTATCAGACTCAACTGGCCTTTCTGCATAGACTGGGGGTGTAAGAAGAGCTCCAGGGAACAGGGCCTGGACTGGCGTGAGCGAGCGAGTCCTCGCAGGGCAAGTGCTTCCTCCAGCTTCTGGCCCTGTGGCCCGTCTCGCCTGTGCCATCCCTGGCCTGTCCTCGGAAGTTCTAGGCATTACAGCCCTGGGTCTTGATTTCAGGGAGTGAGATCTCTTCCTTCCTGAGAGCTCCAAGAAAAAGTTCAGGCGAGAGCCTTGATTGGCCTGACCAGGTCATGTGCCCTTGTGGAGCCAATCACTGCAGCCAGAGTTCTGGGGATCTCTGATTGGCCAGACCTGGGTCATGTCCTGGTCAGAGATGGGGAAGCCCCAAGCCAACAGCTGGGAGAGGGTGGTGCGCATGGGCTGCCTCTTGGGAGATGCTGGGCTGACAAAACCCAAGGTCCTCCTCCAGGGTGTATTTCACGTTGTCTCTGTCAGACCTCACCTGTGCCAGGAGCCCTCTCCTCACGGGGCTTGGCTCCTGCTCTGTGGACGCATGGGCAGCCTGTGTTCCCTATCATTTTTCATCAACAAATATTTAATGAGTTCCTACGATACATCAGGCACAGAAAGGGGGTCCAGGAGGAACCCCAACACCTACAAATCGGAAGGAGAGGGTGGAAGCTGCAAAGGGGGCTGAGGGGGGAGTGGTCTGTGAAGGAGGAGGAGGAGGAGGACCAAGGTCCAGGGAAGTGAGGGAATTTCCCAAGGAAGGAGTGGCAGACCCAGGTGCTGCTGAGAAGTGCACTGAGAACAGGAAGTGACCGCTGGATTGGGCAGGAGGGAGCTTGTGGGTGACTTTAGCAATAGTTAAGGGTAGGGATAAATCCCTGCTGGGGTGGGGTGGGGAGAGACTGGGAAGGGAGGGAGTGGAGAAGGCAGGTTTAGACTAGTCTCTGGCGTTTTGGGGGTGGGGGGGGGGTGGGGAGAG